>CAJHQQ010002947.1:0-53941 GCA_905132885.1 Moricandia moricandioides
GAAAAAGAAGTGCTTCTGCCATTCATGGACCGACTAACTCGCCCGTACGGCGAGTTGGACGGCATGGACCGACTAACTCGCCCGTACAGCGAGTTGGACGGCACCGATCGACCAACACGCCCGTACGGCAAGTTGGACAAGGCCAACTTGCCATACGGGCGGGTTGGACAAGGCCAACACGCCAAACGGGCGAGTTAGATGGCACGAGCAGTCTAACCCGCTCGTTCGGCAAGTCGGATAACATCAATCCAGTGTAACCTCTTCCTCGTTAAACTCCCTCTTTTGATACTTGATCGAACTTATATTAGTTCCGTCTCGATCGAGATTGACATTGGAACTTTACCGAAAGAACTTGTTTTCTCGAGAAAGGATCAGGTCAGTCGTATGAGCCGATAACAGTTAACTAAACACCTAGAGTCACACTCCCCATACGAAAGATCCTAACTCTCGGACGACGTCGTCTTAGCAATGTTATTTCGATAAAATCGTAGAAACACCAAAGTTAGAAAACGTCATGACGAGGTCTAAAGCTCGGCTAAAAGCCCACTCGTGATTTTATCCAAAATTAAGCCAAACTTTGTGACAGTTTATCTTTTATTTTGCAGGAAAGGATAAATTTTAAGTTCAAAGGAAAAAATGTTAAGTTTCCGAAGATAATCATGAAGATCGAGGAAAAAAAGGAATATTTTCGCGAAGCAATAAATTTGACCAAGGGAAGAAGGGGAAAGAGTAAACCGCCTCTAGAGGAGTATATAAGGACTTCAAGGGTGATGATGCGGAGGACATACGAAAATCTCCACTCAAAGCAAACATAGCTTAGCACTTAGAGCATTTAGACAACTTTCCGTTTTTGTTATCCGAGCTGCGACTCAACTAGGGTTTGCAGTCTTAGGTTATTAGAACTAGAGATCTCGCCGACAGCTCTCATAGCCAAAGCTCCTATCCTGTTGTAAACGCTCATAAGAAAATTCGGAATAAGACATCTATTTGCTCTCTTTTTGATTCTTACTTTGTTCTTCAAAATTTACTTTGTGTTCAAACTGATTAGCGTGTGGTTTAGCAGATATCCGGGACCTCTGGGAAACGAGGGTTTACCCTGCGCTCCTAATTCAACGGAAATCGACAGTGTGAATTTTGGTTCCCACATTGGATGCACCACATCCAACTCGGGGTCCAACTCGCCTGATGGCGAGCTAGATGAACCACATCCAACTCGCCAACATGCGAGTTGGATCAGCCCTGTCCGACCAGTGCCTCTTTTGAACCTCGATCACAATTGTTTCGTCTCGATTGGAACTACCGTTGGAACTTTACGATGAAAACCATAAAGACTTGTTTCCTTGTATGAATTCAAATTGTTCATATAAAACGACAACAGTAGACTTAGCACTGAATTTGCTTCAACTACACGAGTAATTTGAACTACTTGTTAAAGTAACAACGTACCAAAGGTTTTCTCTCAGAGAAATTGTAAAAATATTTAAGCCGAAAAACGGCCCGAAAAAGTCTAAAACGCAGCTAAGAGACAACTTACGATTTTGGAAGAAATTGAGCCCAAGGTTACTATGACGGTCTATCTATTATTCTCATGAAAAGATAAATGTCAAGTTTCAAAGGATAAACACGAAGATCGGGAAAAACTGGAATATTTCCGCAAAGAGATAAACTCTAATCAAGGGCAGAAAAGAAAAGACGGCCGACCTTGGAGGCATATATATAAAGGGAGCCAAGGAACTATCAGACGATTCTTGGGAATATATAACTCTATGCACTTAGAAACCGTAGGCTTTATTCTTGACAAGTTTGGTTTCTATGACGGGCAGTCGATTAGTAGACGAACTCGCCCAGGCAGTTCGATATCTTGTTCCAATATTTTTAATTGAACTACGTTCATCTTGATCCTCGAAAGGGGTACGTAGGCAGGCTTTCATAAGGTCCAGTCCGAAATCTTTAAAACCGTTTTCGTCTTTTTCGTATAGTGCTAAGCGAGTTCCGGCCACATAGGTTTTTCTCGACATAGGTGGTAGTGCTAGCAAACTTAGTCTTGCTTCATTGCTTGTGTTACACAATTTCCTTTGTAATCCCGTTTCCAGACAATCTTTTGTATGCTTTTATCTCTGGAACGCTCATACGAAAATTCAAAATAAAGATCAATTGTTTTCTAAATTCGTTTTGTTATTTTTCCATATTTTCCGCATTTATTTGGTCACTTGTCGTTGGCTCTCGCAGAGAATCCAGACCTCGAGGGAAGTTAGGTTTCCTTTCTTTCCTCTGATTACGGAAATCGACGGTGTGAATTTTGGTTCCAACAAGAGTTAACTATAAGTCTTCTGCGAAGTCTTATACCTCCATCTTTGTTAATCTGTCAAATATCTAAGTTGATATCTTTTATTTACTGCAGACTAGCGTGATCAACTTTGTTGAGGAGGATTTTGTGAAATTTTTCCACAATGGCACTTTGATATAGAGGATCAGCCACGAGAACATAATTGAAGTCATGTTTAATGCGAAACCTAAATGGAAGTGGACCATGGATTGCTGGAAAGTTGCCGGTACTAACCCGTGGGGTAATTCAATGACGCAGGTTGTTTATGTGAAGAAGGAAGAGATTGCAGCGAAGACAAAGACTGTTGTGAAGAAAGAGAGTTCAAGACCTCAGAAGAAAGCTCGTAAATATGCTTCTGTTGAGGCTCCTGCAGAGGCTTGTAAAGAGGCTCGCAAAGAGGCTCATTCAAAGGCTTCTACGGCTATTGGTGGGGTGACCAATGAACAGATTAAACAAGGCTTCAAGGACCTAGTTGATGCCATGAGCGATGGATTTGGGATGTGCCTTACGAATATCAATCTTCTTGGGGATAGGATGGAAGCTGTGGAGAAGAAGGTGGAATCACCAAAAAAGGGATTGCAACTAATGATCTTCAACTCACTACTTCATGTCCGCCTAAACGTGGGTACGAACCCGGGGTTAGTACCTCTCCCAAAATCACAGAAAATAGTCACTAAGAAAAGTGTTATGAAACAGAACTGAAACTTGGATGTGCTTTGTTTCTTGTGTGTGTGTGGATGTACCATTTGTATGTGAGAACATGTGTGCTTTGTTTCTTGTGTGTGCTTGGATCTTTGCTTGTGTATGGATTTTGTTTCATGTGTTACTTGGATATCTGGTTTGATTTGACCATTTGTGCTTGGATGTACCATTTGTATGTCAGAACATGTGTGATTGGACTTCATCTTGTACATCAAAATTGCAGAGTGAAAGTGTGAATGGGGCGAAAGCGGGACAGAATGACGACGCCCAAGAACCGAGTGGGTCCATAAAACCGAGTTTCTCGTAAGAGTTGAGTCTTCTGATAGCAAAAGTTACAGAGGAGAAAGCTTCTGAACAGAGTGTTGACCCCAGCGTTGTTTTAGTGTACAAAAGAGAACCCACCATTTCAGATGTACAGCAGAGGGAAACTAGAAGGCGGAGAAAGAAGGATTTTTTTATTGTAGTTGCCCGGGGTAAGAGTGATCAAGCAAGGAAACTTGCTGCCTCAAAACAATCTCCTTTTTAGGGAAATATCACAGCCAAAGAAATTTTTCCAAACACTAAGGTTGGCCGAGGCTATGATCCTTTTGCACCCGTTGACAAGAAGAAGACGAAAGTGCTCACTGACTGGCTGAAACTTGATCCGTAAGTAGTAATTTTCCACTGAAGCTTGCATTAGTCTACAAAAAAATCTGATCTACCTCTTTTGTTTGCAGTTATTATAAAACACATGCTAACAAAAAAAAACACCTGGTTCTCCAAGTTTGTGGTATCACATCCTCTGAACCCCCTTATTATGGCTCATTGACTCGGTAAATTTTTATACACTAATTCACTTTAAATAATAAGAAGACTTACCAATAAGTCTTCTAGTAATTCTTCTTTAGGAGACTTCCCAGAAGACTCACAGGTAAGTTTCTGGTAAGTCTACTAGAATTGTTAAATCTATCTCACTTGTATTGTTTAATATGCAGCATATGAATCTTTAATGAATTTGTTGAGGCTTCGGTACCATAAGAATCCACAACATTTAGGAGCAAGAGAATGTGTTTTCTTGATCATGATTTCTCACGTATGTGGACGGACAAGTACGGGACTTTAAGAGCTCCCAGCCTGATCAGAAAGGTTTAGGAAGAAGGCTCCCTGGCGGGGCATGGGATCTTTATGCAGGCCTAGTACCAACATTTTGCCAATCTAAGAAGGTTTAGGGACTGGAGGTGGATGACATATATGCGCTAGTGAACTATAAGAATAGTCATTGGATTGCTATATGGATATTAATCCCTAAGAAGCACATAGTCATATGGGACAGCATTGTCAAACTTATTAAACCTGCAGAACTCGCTGAGGTAATGGAGCATTTTTCACAATGATCCCTTATTTGCTTGTTTAATGTGCTTCCTCTGATGAAGAACATGTCAAATACGCACTAGAACCATTCACATACGAGAGAGTGACAGCTAAAGTACCTCAGTGTCGAGCTGGTGATTGTGGCATGTACACTCTGAAGTACATTGATTGTCATGCTCTTTTGTGATAAAAACGTGAGGGCTATTAGGGAGAAGATGGCATGGGATATATTTCAAGAGACCCTTCGCTCCCATGAGAAAGAGAACAAAGACAATGATGAGAACCTGGCAACATATGAGTAGTGATTATGTATGATCTCTAATTCGTACTTATAGTTGATGCTTTGTATGTTTTTGTAAGATGTTTTAGGCTACGGTAACAGGGTCAGGATAGGATGAGCTTTTTGTAACCTATCCTCCTACCAAACTAGCCTTTCGTAGAAAACTAGTATGGTAGTACACTAAAAGGTGGCAAAAGGGTCTGTGTGAAAATTAGTTTGTAACCTATCCTCCACGAAATCTTATATTTTGTGGTGTGACAATGTTTAAATTACAATTTTCCAAGTTATAAAAACATCATAACACAAAAAGTTCATAAAACATATGTCTTAACAGAGAAAAGTTCATAAACCAGATAAGAGAATAACACAGAAAGTCATAACAGAGATAAGTTCATAAAAAAAAAGATAAGAGAATAACACAGAAAATCATAACAGAACACTGTCACGAAGATCGTCTGTCCCCCAGAAGACTGTCATAAGACTGTCATGAAGGTCGTCTGTCCCCCAGACGACTATCATGAAGGTCGTCTGTCCCCCAGACGACTGTCATGAAGGTCGTATGTCCCCCAGACAACATTCACGAAGGTCGTCTGTCCCCCAAACAACTGTCACGAAGGTCGTAGGTTCCTCAAACGACTGTCACGAAGGCCATCCAGAAGATTGTACTGAGGGTCACCAAGAAGACTGTCCCGAAGGTCCTCCACTTATGTTCTTACAATGTGACACGTATGGCCAGTTTCTTTGCAGGTTGAGCATCTATAAACCATGTGTTGCTTCCGGGGTTTGCGTCCTCTCATCCTGGGTATCTCCAACCAAGATTTCCATCTTTATTTATTCTGTCTTCCCGGACCATGCTTTACTTTCGGAGGAAGGCATGTGCGTGCCTCAACTTGTTTTCCAACACAAGGATATATATTTTGTGAGTATTCTGCATACAAATGATCTTTTGAGTAGAGCGGGCACACAAGTGTGGAGACATGCAAACTAGAATATGTTCAAGTTGTTATAGCATGAGAGTAAGGTATTTTCTCGATTGCATAGACAGCACAATCACATTTTCCATGTTCCAAATCAACAACACAGACCCTTTTGCCACCTTTTACAAAGAATCGCCATCCATCAATTGGTTGGAAAAACATTTTATCTTCTATCTCCGAACGAACATAAAGTAAGTATTCAACTCCCCAACTATGTTGAGTTATGAGACTCAAAGAATCTTCCCTCCTTTTCTGATACCACCTTCCTAGCTTCTCCCTTATGAACTCCAACAGGAACTGAATAGGAAATCCTCTTGCTCGCTTTAGTGCAGAATTAATAGATTCAGCATTGTTGCTCGTTTTTAAGTTGAACATGTCTCCTTCACAATGAAACCTTGACCATAAGGTCACGTCGGCATCCTCCAAATACATTGCAAATTCCTGTTTTGTACTCCGTATCTCATCCATGTACCCGTTAAAATCGTAAATTGTATGAGCATAAGCAGCACCTTTGAAAATGTACAAGAGATGCTTGCCTTTATACTTTTGGACAATGTTTTATTGTAGGTGATAATAACATATTCCTCAGATTTTTCAAGGAAACACCTTACCACACGCATTTTTAATGCTCGTGTGCCGGTCGGAGACTATCACCAGAGCATACTGATCAGATATACAACTCCCCAGTTTTGTGAAAAACCATTCCCTAGAATCTTCATTTTCAGCATCTATGATTCCAAAAGCCAATGGAAATATCTGAAAATTACCATCTTGTGCAGCTGCAACTAACATAACACCTCCATACTTACCACTTAAGTGAGTCCCATCCACCATGATGACCCTGCTCTGATACTTAAAACCTTGAATAGAAGCTCCAAAAAAGAGAAATAGATAGTTAAATATATTCATAGAATCAAGTTCTATACTAGTGATAGAACCCCGATTTGCCAACGAGATTTGCTCCAAATATGAAGGCAGTCACTCAAACCCATCTTCTGCTGATCCTCTCACCAATTCTTGCGCATATGACAATGCTCTGTATGAAGTGGTGTAATCAAGTGTCATGCCAAACATGTTCTTCATTGCATCTTTGATATGTTTTGGATTCAACCTATCAATGATTCCAACTCGATCTATGAAAAGCCTACCAATATACTTCGGAGTACGATGCTTCTGCTGAGCCATTCAATCTGTCACAGAACATGTATGAGTTTCCACATAGGTTACCCAAAACGTTTTTGTCCCATGTTTCACAGTCGCTCGGATCTTCCATCCACAACCATTAACACAACATTTTGCCACAAGTAGAGTTTTCGTTGACTTGCATATTCTGAAGGAGAAATTACACTTCATCATTGTCAACCACAACTCTAAAACCAGTGCATACTTACTAACAAAACTCTGGTTGGCATAGATATTGTTAGCATTCGAGCTTCCTCCTTTACTACCATATGTCCCTTTGAAATCTTCAAAATACATATCATCTTCTTCTTCCTCATTCTCATCTTTAAATTTTCCATACTCACTGTAATCCTCACCATCATCAACCGCTTCAACAACATCAAGGATATCAGCATCCTCATCCCCATCATCATTTTCATCTTCAGCCAAATTATCATCATCTTCATCCCCTTCTTCATCTTCTTGCCCTTCATCACCTTCATCATCTTCTTCCCCTTCATCTGAAATCGTTCTCATCTTGCTAAGGCTTGATGCACAAAGACGTACGTCATGCGTTTTAGTTATCTCGAGCAAGTTCTGAACTTGTCTATCACTTGTAACATGAATAGGTTGGGTGTCTGGAGCCATATGTTGCATCATTGCTTCTGGTGATGAGTAGGTTAACTCAACAACCTTTGTGTTCATTTCTAGGTTATAATCTTCTTGACCCATTTCAAAAAGTTCAGCATGTGTCGAACCTTCACTCAAAAAGAACATTCTCGCTCCTTTGAAATTATCAATCACAAAATTCCAAAAGTCATCTTTCAACAACCATTTTCCATACACTACATGTAATTGACGCATTATCTCAAAAAAAAAAAAAACTAAAACACATTAGCAAACATAGAACATCAACTTCAAAAACTTCAGCCGACAAGACTTTCCCGGAAGTCTTCTCTTATTAGCTAGAAACTTCCATAAACATGAATGTAGGTAACCTATAAATATCCCCAATTAAGTTATAAATTTCATTCAGTAACCTCAATAATGATTAATATACATGAATTAACAAGAAAATGTTAAAAAGTCTTTATAGTTTTAGAGAAAATGAAAGTTTATTAAACATTGACGTTGACGACATCCAAGGACAGTAGACTTCAATTAGGTCATTTTGCAATTAAAAATTTACAAAAGAAGACTTTTAGAGGAGTCCACTCTACAACAGAATTTTTTGAAGTCTTCTTTTGTAAATATTGGCTTACTTTTGCTTTCAAAACAAAATCTCAAAAATACCTCATAAGATCTCCCGGAAAGTCGTTTAGGATAAACAGGTTAGTTTTGCATTTGACCAAATTGTGTCAGAAATTGACTTTTTGTAGACGACTTACAAGCAAGTCGTCTAGCTGAAAAATAAAACTTAAATATTTTTTTTTTACTGACGGCTTATATGTAAGTCGTGTCAGGTTACTATTGAAATTAGAAAATAAAAATTAAATATTTAATTTTCACTAGACGACCTACGTGTAAGACTTCCGTCAGACGATTTACATGGAAGTCTTTTGTAATATCCAAGGTTTGACCAGAATATCAGAAAAAAAGTGGAAGACTTCTGCGTAAGTCGTCTCCCGGAAGACATACGTGTAGGTCATCTACTTAAAATTAAATATTTAGTTTTTGTTTTTCAAATTCAAAAGTAACCTGAGACGACTTACATATAAGTCGTCTAGTAAAAATTAAATATTAAGTTTTATTTTTCAGCTAGATGACTTACAAGTAAGTTGTCTAGGAAAAGTCAAATTTTTGACACAATTTGGTCAAATGGAAAACTAGCAAGTTTATCCTAGACGACTTACCCATAGGTCTTCTCTGGTATTTCGAGATTTTTTTGTTAAAAAAGAAAAGTGGAATACTTCCACATAAGTCGTCTCTAAAAATACATATAAAAGTCAATTGCAAAACTAACTTATGCATTAATCAGAAGACTTTCGTGTAAGTCTTCTACAGCCAAAAGACTTACACAGAAGTCTTCTAGCGAACAGATCTGGAAAAAAACGATTCAATACCTTAAATTAGTGAGATAACTTCCTTAGCACACAGAAGTCTTCTCCAAGCACACAGAAGCTCAAACGTAAGCGACCCACCAACAATCTTAAGCTTGAATGGTTCTATGAACCATGAAAAATTATAATGAAAATCTTGGGTTTTTTTGGATGAATATAGAGAGAAAGTGAAAGAGGTGTTGTTTTTAATTCATAAGAAATGTAATACAAGGAGTGTAAATCGATTTTAGGTGCATTAAGAGCTTCAGATTGGTTGTGAATAGTGGTTGGTGTATTAATGGCAATGGAATTATTGTAAATACTTGATGAAGATGAGGATGATGGAGTAAAATACTCATTTTCGAAAAGAAAAGAAAAAAGTAATGGCATTTTCGTGAGTAATCCGAACTTTTGGTGTGAATAGGGTAAATGAAAATTCCAAAAATTAATCATGGGTTAGTTTGTGTGTGATTTTCAGTTTTGAGTCATATTTGCAAAATGCCCAAGAATTAACTTCTAATATATATATATATATATATATATATATATATATATATATATATATATATATATATATATATATATATATATATATATATATATTTATCAAAATTTAAATACTTTTACTTGATTAGTCTTATGCTTACATTGGGTAATAAACTTACATATAGATTTAGTTATTTAACTATCCAAAAATAAATTTTGTCAAAGATGAAATGATATAAAGATTATTTAAATGTCTAAAAATCTTGTCAAAATATAAATATCTATAATTAATTGATAATGTTACAATAATCTTCACATCATGTAATAACTATTGAACAATAAAAGAAATCCGCAGAAACCTAATAAAACATGGCCGCTATCAACGTAATCTACTATTTGAAACCTTACAAATCCATGTTGAAGATCAAGGTGAAATTTATAAACCTTAAGCAACAATTTGCTATTTATGTAAACAGTTGGTATACGAAATATATCTTATTTTATTTCTGTAATCAGATAGGTGGCTTCAAATAAATGACAAATTATGAAAGATGTTCATAGATTTTGCTCGCCCCTAAAGTTCAAGAGGAAAAGCTTTAAGAAGAAGTAAGTCTAAATGATATTTGCTTTCTAAGTTTTTGTTATAATGATAAATTACACACACTAGACGTATACTGATACATATTTGTGTGTTTTCAGGATCTCACTCACTGCTTTTTGATGCTTTAATTATGTAATAATTCCCAATTGTAGAAGCTTCGATTAAGGATTTGTTAATTTAACGTTAACAACTAAACTACCATGCGGATATAAGCGACCAAAACTAACGACATGGTCATCTCAAGTTAATGGATTAAGATACGTTCTTTCAATCAATCAGCCGAAATCTAGAGTACTAAGTCAAGTTTTTAACTAATTTACATAACTATTCAACAAGAAAGATACTAACCTGGGTTTTGTTGTCATATATGTAGGTAAAGAGATGGTTATCACATATGTAAGGACGTCCCTTCATTTTGCTATCTACTGATTTGTTTCTGAAGAAATAGGAAGGATGTGTTGACAGATTTGATGAACGAGAGACAGAGAAATTTGCTGTTCAGAGATGAAGTTAATGAAAGAATAATCGAACCGATTGAACTTTGGTGGTTGAAAACTTAATCCTCTTTTATCGCTATTTTTGATTCTTCGAGTAAGATATTTTTTTGTGCAACCGAGTAAGATAAAAAAATAGAAATATGCATTCATATTGTTTTCTTCATATTTCATCACAGTTGTAAAGCATGGTCTAATACTCATTAGATTGGATTTTATTTTGGTCCTCATTAAACATGAGAGTTTTCGTGACCCAACAAAAGTGGTCTATAAATTTTATAACCAATTTGTTTCTCTTTACTTACTAACTCCTGTCAAACAAACAAAAAAAGTATTTTTTTTATCACAAAAACTAAATTAACCTTTCCATTTTACCCTCAAGGCGCGTGTAATATATTTTTAATTATAAGCCAAAATAATTAAACTTTCCCTTTTATCAACAGAAAAAATCTGTAATGCAATACTAAATTTTTTTTAAAAAAAATTACAATTATGTAACATAAAGATTTTTTTTTAATATTTCACCTTGTGTTGAGCACGGATCACTACCTAGTTGCTATTATGAGGGAATCAAAATATAATCTCCATTTACTGCAATTAGATGCACATGTTATTTTATGGGGCTATAAAAAACCATCCTTATCTCATTATGAAAATAAACACCCAAAACAAGAGTTTTTTAAGTGTTGTAAGACTTTGGTTCTCAGGTGTTGTAAGACTGAACATATAGGCAGTTGTATTATGGAATTTTTAAGGGTATTCAAATCCGCATAGTAGTGTGCGTCATAGTGCTTGGGTTTGTTTTCTCTAAATTGATCGGCTTTGAATTTACCAAGAAATGTAATAACAATGAAAATAAGTCTCATGGAAGTGCATGAAAGAGATGCATTCACTCCATATCACTTTAAATGATGTTTAAAGATTTTTATTTTGTTTCAAAATAAGTGATGTTCTCACTATCTTAGATAAAATTTAGTTTCATTTGAAATTTGTGATTAATTATAAAACACTGTATTTTTTATTGGTTGAAATAGTTTTTTTTAAATGTTGTTTTTACGTAACAAAGATAAATTCTATAAAAATCATTTTCTTACTATTTAGGAAAAACTTTAAACACCAGCTAAAATAAAACAGAGGGAGTACATATTCGTGACATTCCCAAATATTTAAAAAAACTCTTCATATTTATGACCTTTAGGGTTTTGGTTAGTTATTTATAATTCTCAGTTTGGAAAATAATAAATGATGAAATTAGTTAATGGTGAATTTAAAATTTCAGAAATTTTGTAATAACTATAGTAGAAAGTATCCTGCGTCATGTCAAGAAATAATAACGTTTAAAATATATTTTATTTAAAATAAAAATATGTTTTCATTACATTTATTTATAAATTCATTAAGTGTGTAAAAAATGCAAAGTAATTATTTGTAGATTTTATTTAGTTTTAATTTTTTAGTCTGATTCTATGTAAATTAGTATAAAATTATAGTTTCAATTTTTGAAATAATAATTTATACTATTTTATTTTATTAAAATTAGATTTTAATATAAAAAATATTTTTAGTTTAATTTACTTCTAATATTTATTTCAAATTTTAAATATGTTCACTAATTTAGAAACTTGATTAGTCTTATGCTTACATTGAGAGATAAACTTATATATAGATTTAGTTATTTAACTATCCATGACAACAGTCAATATATCTATACTTTATTTCATCATTGATGTGATGATACAAAGATTAATAAAATGTCTAAAAATCTTGTCAAAATAGAAATATCATAATTAATTGATTATGTTACAATAATCTTGACATATATATGAAATTCTGAAAAGTAATATTATGTAATTTATAATGAAGATGGTAATGAAACAGATTTATAAAAGAAATATGGAGATTTTTTCATATATGACTCAAAATTTGATTTTAACCCCAAAAGTATACCCAAACTTATATCGAATGCAAAAGCTAGTGACATTACAACCAACCCATTATGACCAAACAAAAAAACATAATTTAATTTTACAAATATAACCATGTAAAGTCTTCTGTTGTTTTGTAATTCTTCTGGAGTTCTGTAAGTCTTCTCGAATAGCATATCTTAAAAATAATTTAAAATTTTATAAATTATATTTTAATATGGTAAAATTGAAATAATGTAATTATAAACATTTGTAAATGATATAAATTAGATCTAGTAAAAATGAATTGTAATATATATATATATATATATATATATATATATATATATATGTTTAGTTTTGTGTATATTAAATACTTTTAAAGTTGATTTTGGTAACATATGCCGTAGTATTGTATGTATTCCTAGGGTTAAATTTTGGATGTTTAACTTTTTGAAAAATTAAATTTTCACTTAGTTTTGTTTAGTTTTGTGTATATTAAATACTTTTAAAGTTGATTTTAAATTTTATGAAGTGTTTATTTCTAGTTAGATAGTTATTTTGAGTTTAGGGTTTAGGTGACTTAAGTCTTCCAACAAATAATGCATTAGAAGATTTCTGCAAAAGTCTTCTTGGTGAATAGTAAATTTAGAGTCTAGAAGACTTTCAAGTAAGTCATGTAATAGAAGACATCCTAGAAGACTTAGTTGAAATACTTCTGAATCCAAAATATTTAATTTTACTAGAATTTTTGTCTCGTTATATAAAAACAAATATGCATTCTCTCTCTTCCTCTCAAATGGTGCAAAAAAATGTAATGTTTCTCATTCTAAAACTCTCTAACCTCTCTCTAATCTCTTTGAACTTAAAAACACCAAACTTTATATCAATTTCTCATTTTATCTCATATCTTTCTCACTGATTTGTTTTGTTTTAGCAGGTTTTTCATTACATGGTTCTCATCTTCCACTCCTTTAAAGATAGATCTATAAATTATATTTTTCATTGTTACCTC
Source organism: Moricandia moricandioides (assembly GCA_905132885.1). NCBI lineage: Eukaryota > Viridiplantae > Streptophyta > Magnoliopsida > Brassicales > Brassicaceae > Moricandia > Moricandia moricandioides. Next base: position 13,336 of record CAJHQQ010002947.1, read on the forward strand.
TTGTTGTTTAAAGCTCTTATCTTTTGAAAACTCTTTTTTTAAGTTTTACCTTATTTTTAAAGCTTTTTAATGTTTTGAAATCATTTGAATGAATTTGAATAAGCAGATTTTTCAGATTTGGAACAGACTTGGAAGACTTCAAGGGTAGTCTTCTAACATTTAACGTACTAGAAGTCTTCTGGTGGATTCTTCTCCCATATCTCCTCTTTCATAACAGATCTGAGCGTTTTGGTAAGTCTCCATGGCGGAGTTTTGTTAAGTCTCTAGTTGGTTAGAGCTCTTACTTTTTTCCAAACTAAAACTCTCCAACTTCTTTTAAGTCTCTTAGAACTTGAAAACACCAAAATGTATATCAATTTATCATTTTTCTCAGGTACTTTTTACTAATTCATCATGTTTTGCAGGTAGAACTATCTCACCTTCCACTCATTTTCTCTGTTTTGAAACAATTTGAACGTTTTTAGATTTGCAGGATTTTCAAATCTGAATTAGACTTTAGAAGACTTCGGAAAAGTCTTCTCGAAAGTCTTATGACGAAGTCTTCTGATAGATTCTTCGTCTTTTGATAGAGTCTTCTCCCATGTAAAGTGGAGTCCAAGCTTGTTGTTGTGGAAGAATGATCTATAGTAATTTTGTTTACGTTCTGTTTTGTGATTTGTAGGTGTACTCTTTTAATTGTTAATTCTTTTGTAAAATTAAAGAGATATTAATGGAAAAAAATGGTAAATATGTTTATGTACAATATTATCTTGCCAAAAGTACTTGACATTATTGAATTTATTGATACCACTTCAATAGAAAAACACAATAACAAAAAAAAATTAGTCAACTTTACTACAACTATGGGAGAAGACTTCTCAAGAAAATTTAGTCAAATTCACAAAATATAAAACATTACATAAGTTCAAACGTATAACAATTTCACTAGAAATCTTCTCGGAAGACTTCTTGAAAGACTTCTCAGAAGACTTCTCAGAAAACTTAAATTTAAAGCGGGAAATCTAAAGCGAGAGATTTAAAGCGGAAAATTGAAAGCGGGAAATTAAAACATAAGCGAAAAATTAAAATTTAAACGGAAACTCAAATTTTAAGTGAAAACTAAAATTTCAAATTTCATGAAATTTAAAAAAGTATATCTTATGATCTAAGAATACATATTAAACCATATTAGTTGATATTTTGAAGTTACTTAACACTTTTGAAAGTTAAAAAAACATATTTTAATGTCTCAGATTAGCTAGAAATATTAATAAATATGAATGTTGGTAACCTCATAACTAAAACCAATTAAGTTATGAATTTCATTCATGAACCCCAAGATCAACTAATATAAATTAATTAACAAGAAAATGTTAAAAAAAGTCTTTATAGTTTTAGAGAAAATGATAGTTCATAAACTTTGACGTAGAGGACTTTCAGGGAACTCTTCCATTTAGGTAATTTTTGCAATTGAAAATTTATAAAGGAAGACTTCCATAGAAGTACTCTACATCAGACTTCTTTGAAATTCTTTCTTTGTAAATATTGGATTACTTTTTTTTGAAACTTTTTGAAAATACCAAAGAATACGTCCCGGTGAGTCTTATGGGATAAACATGTTAGTTTTGCAATTGACTAAGTTGTGTCAGAAAATTTTAATTTTCTAGAAGACTTACATGGAAATCTTCCACCAGAAAAATAATACTTAAATATTACATTTAACCAGCCGACTTCCAAGTAAGCCGTCTCAAGTTACTTTTACAATTAAAAAATAAAACTTAAATAATTAATTTAATTAGACGACTTCCGTGTAAGTCTTCTAGCAGGAGACTTACACGGACGTATATTGTGATAACCAAGGTTTAACTAGAATCCAGAATAAAATTCTGGAAGACTTTCGTGTAAGTCATCTGCCAGAAGACTTACACAGAAATCTTCTAATAAAAATTAAATATTTAAGTTTTATGTTTAATTGCAATAATAACCTCAGACAACTTTCACTGATAGTGAGAAGATTTCCACCGAGAGTTTGGAAGACCTACAGGAAAGTCTTCTGGCGGAAGACTTCTGTGTGAGTCACCTGGAGAAAGTCAAATTTCTGACAAAATCCGGCCAATTGCAAAACTAACTTGTTTATTTTAGACGACTTACGGAAAGTCTTTTCTGGTATTTTTGAAATTATTTTGTTAACAAAGAAAAGTTTGAAGACTTCTAGAGAAGTCGTCTCTAAAAAAACACACATAAAGTGAATTGCAAAAGTAACTTCTGCATTGACCAGAAGAATTTCGTATAAGTCTTCTACGACCAAAAGACCTACATGGAAGTCTTTTGACGAACAGATCTGGAAAAAAAAATCAATTTCATACTTTCAACCAGTGAGATAACTAGATTAGCTTCTCCTAGCACACATTATTTCACCACGAAACAAATCCACTTGTTAATGATCAAGAATCATGAGTTTGAACCTTAGAAAGTTTATAATCAAAATTTTGGTTTTTTGGATGAATGTAGAAAGAAAGTGAAAGAGATGTAGTCACTACAAGAAATATGTACATTCTTAGCGCAGAAAATATGCTATAGTAGACCTTTCATAGCGAATTCATAAATGCTATGTCATCGGCAGCCATCGTAGGTACCCACTCTACGATAGCATTTTTGAAATGCTACGAAATATACAGATACAATAGCAATATTTGAATCTTGTTAATAACTTAACTATAGCATTACTTTTGCCTTATAAATTGACTAAGATTCATATATTTTTGCTATAATAGATCTTTTTCAATAAATCAAAAATAATAATAATTAAAAATTAAATAATTGAAAATTAAATTGTAATTGTTTTATATTAAAAAAATATTGATAAATTTAAATTGGTTTACAAATTATTTCCGGTTTACAAAACAAAACTAGAAATTAAAAAAATAAATTCAGACCAATACAATTTGGTTTACACTAAACCAAATCTAAAAAGAAAGAAAAAAAAACTAAACCTAAAAACAAAAAAGGACTCAGCCGCCAAGCCGCCTGCCTTCATCTTCATCCACCTTCATCCATTGTCTTGTTCTGCCCAGGTCGTCATGCTCAGCTCCGACGTGTTCTCAGATCCAAGCTGTGGTATCCGGTACACCGTGAATCAAAGCTGTCAAGAACAAAAAAAAAGATTCAACAGAGATAAAGAGAGAGAAATAGAGATAGCAAACAGAGAGTAGAGAGCGAGACAAAGGGAAACGGAGAGAGACAGAGAGTACCGGTGATGAGCAGAGGAGGAGACGCGGTGGTGGTGAGAAGAGGAGGAGACGCGGTGGTGGTGAGAAGAGGAGGAGACGTGGTGGTGGTGAGACGAGGAGGAGACGTGGTGGGACAGAGATGGGAGAAAAGAGAGATATGAGAGTGAAGGAGAAGATGAAGATTGAATTCGAAAAAAAAATGAGATAAGAGATTGTCGTGGAGAGAGAGAGAGAGAGAGAGAGAGAGAGAGAGAGAGAGAGAGAGAGAGAGAGAGAGAGAGAGAGAGAGAGAGAGAGAGAGAGAGAGAGAGGAAAAAATAAAAAATAAAATGAATAAATCTCAACCTTTAGATCTAAGTTAATCCAATGGTTAGGAAGTGTGATCCATGTACTTGAATCTTATTGGCCAGAAAATTTTATTTTTGTTTTTTTGTTTTTGTTTTTGTCTTCACTATTTGATCATTTGTTTTGTAAGTAACTTTTCTTTGTTATATCTTATATAAAACTTTATATTTTGTAGTTTATAATTTAAATTTAAAGTTTTCCTTTTTGACATGATAAAATGATATTGATTTTAAGAACTCATATTTAAATTTGAAAATATTAGATTGATATCAAGATTATGATTTTGGTCACCATTTTAAAAATTTGCATGTTTATACTAAAATCTGATTTATTGTTTAATCTGATTTGTAATTCGTTTATAAATTTGTATGTTTTATTTTTAAGTTGAAAATTTTAAAAATTAGGTTTTATGTTTTAAAAGAAGTTATGATTAAGAGTAAAATTTGGTTTTGTGTTTTAAGGTTTGGATGTTGAAAGATGAGGTTTAGGGTTAAAGTTTAGTATTTTGGATTAAAGTTGGAAAATAATAGAATAGAAGACTAGATATAAAATTTGTACATAAATTTTTAATAATTTAGATTTGAAGTGCATACTTAAAGTATTGGATGTATAGTTTATGTTTGAAGTAATGGTTTAGAATATAGAGTTTCATTGAAGATAAAAGATATGTGTTTAGTAAATTATAGTTTAAAATTAAGAAAATAAAATTTTGAGTTTAATTTTAAGATTTGAAGTTGAAGTATGAAAAATAAAGTTTTAGGGCTTGTATTTAGAGTTTAGGGTTGAAAACCATGTTTGGGGTTTAGGGGTTCGGATAGATTTTTATAGCATTATAAAAAATGCTATTATATGTCTTTGATAATATTTTCGAAGCCGCTCAAATAATATTTTGGGCGCTTACATCCAATTACCCACTAAGTATTGGCGGTATGAGGGATTTATTTTCCTGCTCACTTCATTTTTAGAATAGCATTGATTAAGTGCTATTTTAAGTTTTCATTTATTGTAGCGTTTATCTAATGCTATTATATAAAACGGAAAATTTTAAGTCATCTACGATAGCAATTTAGTAAAACGTGCTATAACAATATGCTATCAATGTAGACTTTTTTTGTAGTGAGTTTTTGCGCATAACAAAAAGGATAGGAGGATTGAAAATCGATTTTGAGATCCATTAAGAGCTTCAAATTGCTTATTCTAGTTGGTGTATTGATGAAAATGGAAATATTGTAAATAATTGAAGAAGATGAGGATGATAGAGTAAAATACTCATTTTTTAAATAAAAATAATAACAATAGTATTTTCATGAATAATCTGAATTTTTTGGGTGAATAGAGCAAATGAAAGTTCCAAAAAAATCATGGGTTAGTTTTGTGTTTGATTTTGAGCTATGAGTCATATCCACAAAAAAAAACAAGAAATATTCTATTGTTAAAATATATATTTTTAAAAATAGATATATTTTGGAAATACGTGAATTTTAGAATATTGTAGATTTTAAAATATTATATATAATATAAATTTAATATTATTTACATATGATAATTTATATTTTGGTATTTTATGTCTTAATTCCTGTACCATCTATATTGTATATTTTGAAAGAAAAAAAATCAAAAACATAAACAATATATATATAATGAAATAATAAAAATATAAATATAAGAATAAAATCTTCTTACAATTTTTACCATATATGGATGATTTCTCATTAGACTACGTCTTTCCCTGAATAATTGAATAGTAACAATTTGATCTCCAGTTTAATTTTGTAACTGACCTCTTAATATTGCCATTATAAGAGAATAAAAATATAATTTCCATTTAGTGCTCTTAGATGCACATGTTATTTTATAGGGATATAAAAGCCATGCTCATCTCTTTATCAAAATATACATCCAATACAACAATTTCTAATTTTTTGTTTGTTACTGACAATATAGTATATATATATATCTTTAGTTCTCACTATTTTGTTTGATAATAAGTGAAGTTCTCACTATCAAGATAAATTTAATATCATTTGAAATTTGTGATCAGTTATAGAATACTGCCTTTTTGTTGGTTGAAATTGGTTTCCTTAATTTAAATTTTAGGTAACCAAGATAAATTTAATAAAAATATGTATAAACATCAACGAAAACAAAATAGAGGGAATATATACTTGTGAAATTCCTTTAAAAATTGACAGATCATTTTTAAAATAATTATATTTATGCCATTTATGGTTTTGGGTTAGTAATTCTCAGTTTGGATAATAATAAAGGATAAAATTGGTTAATGGTAAAATTAAAATTTTAAAAAAAAAATAATAACTATACTATATGGTTTTCTGTAGCATCAAGAAATAATAACGCCTAAAATATATATTATTTAAAAATATTTTTCCATTACAAGTTATTTAAAATTCATTAAATATAAAAAGTATAAATTAAATATTTTTAGTTTTTATTTAGTTTAATTTTATAATATTATTGCATGTAAATTAGTTTAATTTCATAAAAAAAGATTAAATAATAATTTATACTATTTTATTTATTTTTAAAAATAGAATATATAAATTTTTGTTTTTTTAGTTTTAGTTAAAATAACCAACTTCTAATATATATTTATCAAATTTTAAGTACGTTCACTAATTTGAAACTTGATTAGGCTTATGATTACATTGAGTAATAAACTTAAATATACTCACTACAAGAAAACATGGACTTAACAACGAAATTTTATGAGGAAATTACTTCGTTATAAAGATACTAGTGCATTACAAGGACATTACGACGAACAATATATTCGTCGTAATGTCCTTGTAATATTACGAGGAACATATTTCGGCGTAATGTTACAAGGACATTACGACGAATTTTCTTGTTCGTCGTAATGTCCTTTTAATAGTACAAGGACATTACGACGAAATATATGTTTGGTGAAAAAGTGTTTATAGTGTGCTTTGGAGAATTAAATTCGTTGTAAAATTATTGTGAGTTACTTGTAATAGCCTAGTAAATGTTTTCCTTGTAAATTCGTTGTTATATCTTCACCTACCAAATTCGAAAATTTCCTATATATATGTTCATTCTCTTCATAACATATCACACAAACGAAAAAAAAGAAAAGAATTAAAAAAAATGTCGGATGGTAAAAATATTTACGAGTTATGGAGTTGGATGTATACGCACAAGGATGTTGACGGTAGAGTGACCGATGTATTTCTCAGGGAGCTAGAGACATTCATGTACCAGGCAGGCAGTACGCCGATCACGCAAGAAAGTGGTAAGATGTTATGTCCTTGTCGAAAGTGCAAGAATTCAAAATTTGCTCGTAGTGAAACTGTATGGAAGCATTTATTAAACAGAGGTTTTACACCACATTACTATATTTGGTTTCAACATGGAGAGGGTTATGGTGGAAATGAAGCTAGTATTAGTAATAATAAATTTCAGGATGCTGGTAATAGGCAAGAACCGTATCATTTGCATAATGAATATAGTTACCATGAGGAGGAACAAATGGTAGATAATGATAGGGTTCATGACATGATTATTGATGCATTTTGTACCTGAAACCACTACAACAATAGCTGCTGAAAGTGAAAATGTTGAAGAACCAAACTTAGATGCGAAAAGGTTTTATGAGATGCTAGCTGCTGCAAATCAACCAATCTACCCTGGTTGTAGAGAAGGTTTCTCTGAATTGTCTCTAGCAGCTAGGAAGATGAATATTAAAACAAATCATAATTTACTTGAGAGTTGCATGGATCCATGGGCCGAATTGTTTAAAGAGTATTTGCCAGAAGACAATGTGTCTGCTGAATCTTATTATGAGATTTGGAAATTGGTTTATAGTCTTGGGTTGCCTTCAGAGATGATAGATGTTTGCATCGACAATTGCATGATCTACCGGAGGGAAGATGAGAGGTTAGAAGAGTGTCGTTTCTGCAATAAGCCATGATTCAAACCACAAGGACGTGAGAGGAATAGGGTACCGTACCAAAGGATGTGGTACCTACCAATTACATATAAGTTGAAAAGATTATATCAATATGAGAGGACTGCTGGAGCGATGAGATGGCATGCTGAACATGTCCAGAGGGATGGCGAGATTGCTCATCAGTCAGATGCAAGAGCGTGGAAACATTTCAACACGGTACACCCAGATTTCGCTAGAAATATTCGGAATGTCTATCTTGGGTTATGCACAAATGGATTTAGTCTATTTGGAATATCTGGGAGACAATATTCTTTCTGGTCAGTGATTCTTCCGCCGTACAACCTCCCACCGGAGATGTGCATGGAACCAGAATTTTTATTCTTGACCATATTAGTCCCTGGTCCAAAGCATCCAAAACGGTCGCAAAATGTTTTTCTTCAACCATTGATACAAGAGCTTAAGGACTTATGGTCAGCATGAGTGAGGACGTATGATTGTTCCTTGAAAAACAATTTTACGATGAGAGCAGTTCTGCTATGGACTATAAGTGACTTTCCTGCTTACGGGATGCTTTTTGGATGGACAACACATGGAAGTTTATCTTGTCCATATTTTTTTGGAATGACAGATGCTTTTCAACTGAAGCATGGTAGGAAGACATGTTGGTTTGATTGTCATCGTCGATTTCTTCCCCTTACTCATCCATACCGAAGAAACAAGACATTGTTTAGGTACAAAAGAGTTGTCAGAGACAGTCCTCCTCCATATTTAACTGGAGAACAAATTGAACAACAACTTGATCACTATGGAGCTTTGGAAACTGTTCCTCATGGAGGGAACTGGCATATTCCTATAAATATGCCTGATGGGTATGGGTCACTCACAATTGGCACAAAAGAGTATATTTGTGAGCTGCCTTACTGGAAGGATCTTCTTTTGCGGCACAACCTCGATGTGATGCATATAGAGAAGAATTTTTTTTTGACAACATCATGAATACAATACTCAATGTTTAAGAGAAGACAAAAGACAGCAAAAAGTAAAGATTGGACTTACCTGATATTTTCTCGAGAAGTGAGTTGCTTATCAAGAGCAATGGAAAGGTTCCAGTTACCATCTTCTGATTGTCATCAGAAGCAAAGACGACTTTCTTCAACTAGGTGGCATCAGAAGTGAAGTTTCCTGATGGTTATGTTTCAAACCTCTCAAGATGTGTTGAACAAGGTCAAAAGTTCTCAGGAATAAAGAGTCATGATTGTCATGTGTTTATGCAACGACTACTTCTATTCGCTTTTGCCAAGCTGCTTCCAACAAATGTACATGAATCACTTGCAGGTAAAATATTTTGATTACATAATAATTTATGTGTTATGATATGTTAACTATGATATATGAGGTATTTTTTGCAATATATAGGCATTGGAGCATTCTTTAGGGACTTGAGCACACGTACATTTTAAGGAAGATGACATGCAATAACTCCATGAGAATATTCTGATCTTAATCTGCAACCTAGAGAAGATATTTCCTCCTGTATTTTTTGACGTCATGGAACATCTAGTTGTCCACCTCCCGTACAAGGCATTGCTTCGTGGACCTGTTCATTATGGATGGATGTATCCTTATGAGCGCTCCATGAAACATTTGAAAGGGAAATCAAAAAATCTTGCAAAGGTCGAAGGGTCCATAGTTGTTGGGAGCTTGACTGCAGAAACATCGCACTTGACATCATACTACTTCGCACCAGCAATCCGCACTAGGAAGAGAGTTTCTAGAAGATATGATGATGGTGGAGTCGTCCCAACATATGCAGTTGACGGTGTACCTGACATTTTTTGCCATATTCGGCGGTTTGGTGGTAAATTGAAAGAAGTTTGGTGGTCTAGTTAAGATGATAAGCATAGTGCCCACACTTATATTATGCTCAATTACGAGGATGCAGTGACGCGTTCGTTTGAAAGGTTAATATATATTGTTTTAAGTTATATATTAAAGCTATTAATGTTTTGAAGTTATTTATATATATTGTGTATCTTTTTGCAACTTGTTTGTTACGCAAGTTGAAGAAACAATACGAGGAATATCTGCAACTGAGATGGAGAAACGGAAACATCAACACTTTGTCAAATGGTTAAAGACTCATTTAAATTTATATGTTAAACACTATAGTATAATATATGTATTCTAACACTATTACTTTTTTGTAGGTTGGTTATGATGATCCACACTATCCGGTATGATTTCATGATTTGGTCTTAGGCTATGTAACAAAGGTGACCACATCACCTATGTATTTTACACGAAATTTTACCTTGATTTAATTTGATTAGGCTTGTGCTTACTTATTTAACTATCCATAAAAAAAAGTAAATATTTATATACTTTATTTCATCTTTGATGTGATGATATAAAGGTTATTACAATATCTAAAAATCTTTTCAAAATACAAAAAATCAATCTTCAATTGATTATGTTACAATAATCTTGACATCATAAATTAACTTTTGAAAATAAAATTATATAATTTATAAAGAAAATGGTAGTGACACAATTTATAAAAGAAATATTATATTCTTGAACATTGTTTTTGTAAAATATATAATTTTGGGATATATGTATATTTTAAAATATTGCATAATTTTAAAATATTATAATATAAATATAAATTTATTTAAATATGATATTTTATATTCTAGTATTTTATGTCTTGATTATAGTATCATGTATATACTATATTTTGAAAACAAAACCAAAACATAAACAATATATAGAAAAAATCAATCATGAAAATATAAAAATAAAAATAAAATACCATCTTACACTTTTACCATATATGGATAATTTCTCATTAAACTACTTTCTTTGACTAAATATTTCAATAATAACAATTTTATTTTGATTTTAATTTTGTAACATATAAAAATCAATTCACCTCTTAATATTGGCATTATGGAGAATCAAAATTTAATCTCCATTAAGTGCTATTAGATGCACACATTATTTATAGGTCTATAAAAATCAATGCTAATCTCATTAGGAAAATACACATCCAATACAACAATTTCTTATTTTATTGTTTGTGTCTAAAAGTATAGCATAAATATTGATTCAATAGGCTTTGGTTCTCAAGTGTTGTGAGACTTAAGATATAGACAGTTGTATCCTAGGATTCTTAAGCGTATTCAAACCGGCATATTACGGGCGCTTAAAGAATTAAGAATATAGATTTTAATCTCAACTCTGCTTCAGTCCAGTTTTATCCAACTACAGTATTATATTGTTGTATTTTAATTTTTATTATTTTATTTTTGCTTTACATATCAAATTTTCCCATCTTTTAAATTTGGTGCCTACAGGTGGAAATACAGGTTGAAAATTCCGACAGAGGAGACAGCTTCAACTTCCAAAAGCGAAACAACTTATAGTTATTTTGTAACATCCCGAGTTGTGATATGTGGAAAGGCTTAAGAGGATTGATTTGGCTAGCTATGTCACTAAAGTTGACTTACCTTTTCCATCACACATCTGTTTAGAACTCCAGGGTTAAGCGTGCTTATGCTGGAGTAGTAAGAGGATGGGTGACCTATCGGAAAGTGATTTGTGATACCGTGCGAGTGAGGCCAAAATACGAGAAAAGGTCGGGTGGTGATTGCAGGGACAGTAAACAATGATTTAGAGCCTCATAAAAAAATAACGCACCGGCAGTTGGAACGGGATGGGGCCCACAGGCTGAGAGAGTGGGCGTGGGTGGCCCATTAACCGTGGACGGTCGGGGCATTACATATTTTTACAATGGAAGTATGGAAATATACGTTAATCCTTAGCATAGTAGTTTGCATCATAGTGATTGTGTTTGCTTTCCTTAAATTGATCGGCTTTGAGTTTACCAAGAAAAATAATAACAACGACGAGTGTAGTGTGTGAAAGAGATGTACTCCCTCCGTATCACTTTAAATAGTGTTTAAATATTTTTTTTTATTTTTTCTAATAATAAGTGATGTTCTCATTATTTTAGATAAAATTTAATTTAATTTTATATGTGATCAATTATAGAATATTTCATTTTTATTGGTTAAAATAGTTTTGTTTAATGTTACTTTTATGTAATCAAGATAAATTGCATAATATTTGTGGAGAACCTTAAACACCAACTAAAATGAAACAGATGGAGTATATACTTGTGACATTCCTTTATAACATTGACACTTCATTTTTAAAAATCTTTATATTTATGTCTTTTATAATTTTGGTTAGTTATTTATAATTCTCAGTTTGGATAATAATAAAGGATGAAGTTTATTAATGGTAAAATTAAAATTTTGAACATTTTGTAATAACTATATTAGATGGTTTCTGCGTCATGTCCAGAAATAATAAAATTTAAAGTGTATTTTATTTAAAATAAAATATAGTATCATTACATTTAATTTTAAGTTCAATGTTGTTTTTGAGAAAATATAAAGTAATTATTTGTAATTTTTATTTAGTTCAATTTTCTAATCTGATTGTATGTAAATTAGTTTAAGAAATTTTTTAATTTACTTTTTGTTAACTTGCTTAGTGTGTAAGTTTATAAGCAATTTTATCTAAGATTTAAATTATTTTTTTATAATTTTAAGTGAAGTAATTATCCTATACTTCTAATCTATTAATTTAGGGTCCTATTTTTATCTACTACTAACAAGTCATAGTATGACCACTTGAAAAATTAGTCAATATGTCATAATTGATTATTTATATTAATAATAAACGACCTCAAAATTTAAATTTCATTTTTTAATTATAACAAAATCTGTTGAGAAAGAATCTAACAAAATCTTACTTAAAATTTAAATATCTTTTAGAAAATAACACATTAATAAATTTCATAATTAGTAATATAATATTATTATAAATAAATTTTAACTAACATTTTATTATAAAACAAGAAAATAAAAATTCTATACTGTTTTTTATAAATTCTATAAATAAATTCTGGATTATATAAAAATAGCAGTGCTACATTAATTAAATATGATAAATTATATTAAATACTTAAATTAAAAAAAATTAAATTTATAAATTTTTCATTTAAATAAATTATCACTCATCATTAAAATGGGTTAAAAATTTGTAAACTATATAATATTTTTATACAAAATAAATGTATTAACAACATAGGTTAAACTATATATATATATATATATATATATATATATCTACAACTTTTTATTTATTTTGAAACTCTCAACAATATATTGTTTAAAAATGTTTGTATACAAAAAATATTATAGTATATAATAAAATTTAGTTCATATACTATTTAAAAATATGTTATTAGAAAATTATAAATTTTATTAACTCATTTAAAATATTAATGAAAAATATAATTTTAATTTTAATTATAACAAAATTTATTGAGAATTATTTTTAAATAGTGCTAAAAGTTTAAATATTTTATTTATAAAATAATAGATTAGATGTAGTCACAAAAAAAAAATCAAAATTCTTTGATGTTCCAAACTCAAAAATAGTTGTGTAATTTTCCAAAGTTTTCTTGACAAAATATAAAATTTTGAAAATAAATATTTAAAATCAAAATCATAATATTAAAAAATTTACAAAAGATAAAATCATAGATAATAAAGAATAACTTTTTGAAATGCACGACGGAAAAACTATTTATATATGTTGTAAAACTTAAAGCAATCTAATATTTTGAAGTCTTAATTTTAAAAAAATAAAGCATAATATCATAACATCCAAAATATCATATATCAATAAAATTTACTAAAATAATATGATAGATACTACTATGTATAAAATTTACTAAAACAAAATAGGGTTATATTATTTAAACAAAACAGTGTTTTTACTTAAAAATCCCGTAAAATACTAAAATGATATATGTTAAAGTATATTTTCTAATACACAGTATGTAAATAGAAATGATCTTAAATATATTTATTTTATATAATATAAATTAAAAAATATATATATATTAGATGCAAAATGTATAAATTAAAGAAAAACCATATTATGAAGAAGGTTCTTAATTTGATTATTTCATATGGTTATTTTATCGTACATAACTCAAAAAATGTATTAATAAGTAATAAAAATTAATAACAAGGTAAAATGTTTTAAAAAATCACTATATATTAATAATATTGAATAATAAACATAAACAATAATATTATAGATTTACACAATATATAACACTAAAATAGAAATTATGTATTTATAACATTTGTAATAATATATAATACATTTATAAAATAGAAAAATATCCGCACGGACGTGCGTGTTAAAATCTAGTATTTTTTTATAATAGAACTTTTTTCATAATTGTGTTAAGTTGTGTCATAATTTTGTTCACCTCATGTTCGAGTAAATCCTATAGTTATTAAAAATTACTAGTTCAAAGCTAAAAAATGCTACCAACTCATCGTGCTGTGGAGTTTTTGTTTATATTCTCATAGGTTACTTTTATTGAGTCTTTTTGAATCTTATCTATGTACTCAAGTCTGTCAAGTCTATCTATTCGTCAAGTGTTTAGAGTCATTTTTATTCATGTGAGAAATTATTAGAACTGTTTTTTGGATAAATGGTTATAGCCAATATTCCGATGGCTTTTCCAAGGAATTTGATTGTTGGAATAACCGGATCTTGGAATCCTTTGATTCCTTGTTATGAACCCTATAATATATTGTACTCATATGTCAAAAATAAAGTTTTTTGAATGAGAAATGAAAGTTTAAAATAGATTATTTGTAAAATCTCAATATTAGAAATATGACGTAAAAATTGGAGAAATTAAAACAATGTTTAAAATTTTGTAAACACTTTGGTGTATTAAGGAAAGAGATACTTGGGTTGGACTAAATTTATATTAAACCACTAAGATTTATCTTGTTTAGCCCAAAGTCTTTTGCTAATTATTTTACAAAATAACAAAGCATATGATCTCGTTGGCTTCGTCTTTGACTAACGTTTAGAGTACGTCTTTGACTGAATCTTTGAATAATGGCAATTTCATTTTGAAGTTAATTCTGTAACATATAAAAATCAACTCACTTCTTGATATTGCCATTGAGAGAATCAAAAATATTAGTTATTTTTGGGTTCACCCCCCTAAGGTGAACACTAAAACAACAGCGAACAAAATTTGTCAAATCATATTTTATTTATAAATCAAAAAGATAAAAATAATTAGAAAAGAGTATTAATTATCAAAAATGAAAAAAAAATTGTGTTGACTTAGTAAAGTAACTCAAAACCCTAAATTCTAACCGGTGAACGCTAAACCATAGAAGCTGAACCCTAAACTTTAGGTGGTAAACTATAAACCCTAAGGGGTGAAATCTAAATCCTAAATCCTAGGAGTGAACCCTAAATCTCAAAAAGATGGTTAGGGACTAGGGTTTAGCTGATGCATTAATAATGTCAATTTTTTGTGGAAATAATACTATTTTAAAATACTTGTTTACTTTTTTATAAAAAGAACATGAATAGATAAATTTTTATTAACCATTACTTTAACTCTAGGGGGTGAACGCAAATAATTTATTTTCTTTTGTTCACCTCCTAGGATGAACCTACACTAAAAATGACAGCAAATAAAATTTACCTAGTCAAATTTTTTTATTAAAAAGTGAAAATAATATGAAAATAGTAATAATTACCGAAAAAAGGAAAAAAAAAACTTTTACGTTCACTTGGCAAATTAAACCCTAAACCCTAAGGAGTGAACCCTAAACCTTAGGGGGTGAACCATAAACCCTAAACATGAGGAGGTGAACTTTAAACCCTAATGGGTGAAACCTAGGTAACCTCCTAGGGTTTACGGTTTAGAGTTCACCCCCTAAAGTTTAGGGTTCACTCCCTAAATTGTAGGATTTAGGGGTCACCCCCTAGAGTTTAGTAAACAAAATATAACTTGGTGAATTTTTATTGGCTGTTATTTTATTGGCCACTACAGGAAAACAAAGAACAGTCTGACGAAAATTCCGACGGCCAAGAATGTCGTCGAAAACTTATGAGGAAATTCTAGAAAATATCGAGGAAAAACCAAATTATACATTCTTCAGAATTTATTGACAGAATTCCGATGAAATACCGATGAAAGTTTTATAACCGTTAGAAAAATAATTAAGTTATTTTAATTAATAAAATCTTTAGGATTCCGTCGGAAGTTTCTGACAAAATTCCGAGGAGGTTTATATTTCGAGGAAATAGTGAATTTTAAAAAGTGTTCAGAATTTCGTAAGAAATTTCCGACTGAATTCCGAGGGAAAATATGACCGTTGTAATTTCCTCAGAATTTCGTAGAAAATCCGTCGGAATTGCCAGCACCTTTCATCTATAAATAAGGATTCCCCTCATTCTCTTCACTCACAACAAACTACTACAACAAAAATCATGTCTTCTCCTTATTATTTTCGTTCTTGGATAGATCAACCACATTTGGATCTGAATACAAATTTACTTACAGAAGAATACGCAGGAGGTATTACAGAATTCATGAAGTTAGCTTTACAACAACCGGAAGCAGATCCTAGTATGTTGAGATGTTCATGCTCTACTTGTAAAAATAATAGAAATATTAAGACGAATGATGTTTGGACCCATTTATATTTAAAAGGGTTTACGCGTAATTACAAGGTTTGGTACCTACATGGAGAAACTGGTTACGAATACGGTAGTACTAGCGAACCTCGGACTGTGGATAGATAAGAAGAACAAACCACGAATGTAGATTATGGTGTAGATACTATGCAGATATTAAATGATCATTATAGAGTTAGTTTTCCTTCTATGGTTGAAGAATAAGAAGATATACAGGAAGAACTCAATGCAAAATCTAGAAGGTTTTTTGATATGTTAGATGCATGAAAACAACCATTGTACTACGGATGTAGAGATGGTCATTCACCTTTATCATCTGCAAGTATGTTGATGGCTATTAAGACAAATTATAATTTAGCGGAAGAATGCATGGATGCGATTGCTGATTTTGTGAAAGGTATTTTACGTGAGGGTAATCTTGCACCGGGTTCATACTACGAAATTCAGAAACTTGTAGCTGGTCTTGGTTTACCGTATCAAGTTATAGATGTATGCATCGATAATTGCATGATATACTGGAGAGCAAATGAGAACCGGGTTAATTGCAAATTTTGTCGGAAATCTCGTTATTAGGATACGAGTGGAAGAGTTCTGGTGCCATACAAAAGAAAGTGTTATTTTCCTTTGACGGAAAGATTGAATAGGCCGTATCAGTCTGAACGCACAGCTCAAGCAATGAGATGGCATGCAGAGCATTCAACAGATGGTGAGATTAGACATCCCTCAGATGCAAAAGCTTGGAAGCATTTCCAATCAACATATCCAGAATTTGCGTATGAGAGAAGAAATGTCTACCTTGGATTATGTACTGATGGTTTCAGCCCTTTTGGAAAGCATGGAAGACAATATTCTCTATGGCTAGTCATTTTCACACCTTATAACTTACCGCCAATTGTGCATGCGACGAGAGTTTTTGTTTCTCTCCAATCTTGTCCCTGGACCAGACCATCCTAAGAGATCACTTGATGTGTTTCTTCAGCCACTGATATATGAGTTGCAAAAACTTTGGACGCATGGTGCTCTTACATACGATGTTTCCTGCAGAGAAAATTTTCAGATGCGAGCAGTACTATGTGGACAATAAGTGATTTTCCAGCATATGGCATGTTATCTGGATGGACAACGCATGGGAGGTTATCATGTCTATATTGCCAAGATAACACAAATGCTTTCCAACTAAAACACGGAAGGAAAACGTGTTGGTTTGATTGTCACAAGAGATTTCTACCACCCGATCATCCATATCATAAGAGTAGGACTTTGTTTACAAAGAACAAGAATATGTTTCATAGTCCACCTCCTGAAGTTAGTGGAGAAGATTTGTGAAAACAACTAAGAGATTTTGATGCAGAAAGGACCCCAGACGTAGGTAGACATGAACATTATCCAGTCGATGTTGTTGGAGAACTACACAGTTGGCACAAAAAGAGTATTTTATGGGATCTGCTATACTAGAAGGATCATTTGTTGCGGCATAATTTACATGTCATGCATATTGAGAATAACTTTTTTGACAATTTAATTAACACTGTCCTTAACATCCCGGGTAAAACGAAGGATAATTTGAAGTCAAGACTTGATTTAGTCGATATTTGTGTGCGTTCTGAACTTCATGTTGATGAGGAGGGTAAATCTCATGTTCCCATATATTGATTGGATGCAGCAGCGAAAGACGAGTTCTTCGATTGGATTAAAAAGATTAAATTTCCTAACGGTTATGCATCTAATTTGGGTAAATGTGTTGAAAAAGCGAAGGAAAATTTATTGGCATGAAGAGTCATGATTGTCATGTGATGATGCAGCGCCTACTTCCGTTTGCTTTTTCTGAACTATTGCCAGGAAATGTGCATGAAGCAATTGCAAGGATAAGTGCTTTCTTCCGAGATTTATGTTCAAGGTCAGCAACTGCATAAGGTATTCAGAATTTGAAGGATAAGATACCTGTGATCCTTTGCAATCTAGAGAAGATATTTCTTCCATCTTTTTTGATGTAATGGAACATCCTCCTATTCATCTCGCATGGGAATTGGAACTCGGTTGGCCTATGTAGTATAGATGGTGTATGTTTACGAGAGGGTGATGTATCATCTGAAGAAGAAGGTTAAAAATTTAGGCAGAGTGGAAGGGTCAATAGTCGCACAAAGAATCAATGAAGAAACTTCACATTTTGCCGAATACTACTTTCCAGAATAAGTGCAGACCCAAAGCCGAAGACCGGCTCGGCATGATGACAGAGGGCAAAGGACAACATATTATATTTACGTCCCAAACATCTTCACAGATATTGGACGGCTTAGTGGAAAATCTACGAAGCGGAGACTTACTGAGGAGGAGCGCACTCATCTGCATACATATATGCTCACCAACTGCGAAGATATTCTTGAATATGAGAGGTAAACACATTATATTTCTTTAAAAATTTGATTCAATACTTAAATAATTTGGTAGATCTTGATTTTATTAATAATATTATATGGACAGAACTTATATGGCAGAGATGCGGTTTACTTATGTGCACACGACAGAAGAGGAGCTTGAACAACTAAAGCAGAAGAGATTTTCTGGATGGCTTTCAGATTGTGTGAGTGTATGAATCAAATTATTTAATGGATGTTTTGAGCTTATATGTGAGAGTAACAATGTGAGTTTAGATGTTAGATTTGTGAGTTTAGATGTTAGGATGAAGTAGTTTAGGATGAGATTGTTATATTTTGTTGTTAGGTTGATAATGTGAATGATTTTGTTAGATTAGATTATATTTTGGATTATGAGATTATAAAAATTGTATAAGTTTTTTCTTGTTTTTGAAAATTTTGAGAGGTTTTATTATATATATAACGGGTTTTATGATTTAAATTCATTTTTTTCTAATTTTAAAAATGGTTTTTGTAATATTTTTATAATTATAAACGTATTTACAAATTTTGACGTAATATTAAAAATCATTTTTCTAATATATTTATATTTATAAACGTATTTATAATATTTATGTAATTTTGAAAAAAAAATATATATATATATATATATATTAAACTTTTTATGATTTTAATACTTTTTAACAAAATTATATAACCTTTTAAGTGTTTATATATTTATTAAATTTTATATGAATTTTAAAAAAAAAATCAAAAAAAATTATAATTTTTTTAAATTTAATATTTAATAACTTGTAAAAATATTCTAACTATTTTCATAAGTTGAATACATATAAATCTTTTTGATATGTATAAAAAATTAATAATATATTTATTTATTATAAAAAATATATATATATTATTTTCATTAATTATCTTTTTCGGTTATAATTGTGCTTTTTATTAACTAAACAATTTTTTTCCAGGTCGGAGAACGTTGCGAGACGATGCCGTCCCTGAGTTCTTCCCACGGTGCTTAGTCATCCTCCCAGGAGCAAAGTTATGGTGCACTGGATCCTCACCTACCGGGCACAATAACTATTGAACAATTGGTTCAACAGCCAGGCCGAGAGCATCTCCCTCGACTCAATCCAAGACCTACCCGAGGCACTACTTGGTTAGTTCTCCCTTTTCTCCTTCATAACTCCTTTCTTGTTTTATATGTAGGTTCACTAATTCGAGCAATGACATTTGCAAATTCATTTACAGGATGATGTACACTTTGCTCAGGCGTGGATATCCGACCTACAGCTAGTTCTTGCTACTGGACCGTGAGATATGGTTCCGTCACTTTGCGGTAAATTCTTCCAATATTTTTTAAAAAAAAACACTTCTTTAATTATTCAAATAGTTATTGGCTTTTTTACAGCAAGAATTAACATGGAATCCTACGCATACAGAGACAGTCCGTATAGCCTTCCATGACAAAGTCGCAAACGCTTATGGGAAGCAGATATATGAGTGGAAGAAGTTGTGGCGTAAGGGAAAGAAGCCGTAAATGATCAACGGGACGACTTGGCTTGAGTTGCAGAACCATTGGACTAAGCGAGAGACAGAAGATTTGTCCAGCACCAACTCTAGGAACCGTCTCAGCAATCGTGGTAGACAAGGTGTCTTCGTCCACAACTTGGGTGCCACCAGAATTTCAACTCGCGAGGATCAACTTGTAATTTTTATTCTAAATTTAAAATTTTTATTATATCTTTTTATTAATTTATATTTTTATTTAGATTGAAGAGAATGATGGTAATCCCATCGATCATCTGACTCTAATGAAAAGGGTTTACACCAACAAGCAGACGGGTGAAATTCAAGATGGTCTTATGAAGAGTGTCATCGGCCTGGTGCAAACCCAAGTAGCCGAAGAACGTGCTTCCCAGGTTGCCTCTGAGATGATGATGGTTATTCGGCTTCGATGACCTTGAGCACATCACGAATCAACGAACTTGTGGAACAGGTAATATACATAACTTTTATTTAATAGATTTATAATAGCATTATTAATTTTACTAACACTTATTTCACATTTTCTTTTCATGCTGTTTCAAAGAAGAAAGGTCGTTTGGTCGGGGTCGTCGGGTTCCCTCAGCTTTGTCTCAATCACCAATGCCACCACCAGATACCATGATTTTGGAAGTGTTGAAGAACAAGGATGAACGGATTGAAGCTTTGGAGAGTCACAACTCTACAATCATTGGTAAGATGGAAGAACAAGAAACAAGATTGACGACCCAGAGTGAGCAGATTGCAGAGACTCAAAGGATGAATCGAGAGTTGATGGAGAAGATGAAAGAACTATTTCCTTCTTCGTTTCAGTTTTTTTTTTCAAAACGTTTAAAAGTTCTTTAAAATGTTCAAAAACTTTTATTTATATATTTACATTTTTAATTTAAATTTCATTTTCATTATTAATTTTCAGCTTTTTTATCAAATTCAAAAAATTATATATTTGGAAAAAAATAAATTTAAATAACAAAAATAAACTGAAGTTTCCGACGGAATTATTCCTACAGAACTATTCCGTAGGAATTGTTTTACAGAGTTATTCCGTCGGAAGTTTCCTATGAAATTATTCCGTCAGAAATTTCCTACGGAATTATTACGTCGAAAATTTCGTATGGAATTATTCTGTCGGAAATTACCTACGGAAATATTTCGTCGAAAATTTCCTAAGGAATAATTCCGTCCGAAATATCCTACGGAAAAATTTCGTAGGAAATTTCCAACGGATTAGTTAGTCAGAAAATTCTGATGGAGAGAGGTCGTAGGAATGTCGTCGAAAACGTCTCTGTCGGAAAGCCTCAGAATGTCGTCGGAATTTGTGATGCTTTTCCGACGAAAAATTTATTTCCGACGAGATAGGACCGACGCTCGTTTTTGTCGGAATTTCGTTGGAAACGTCTTATTCCAACGAAATTCTGACGAAAACGGCCGTCGGAATTTACGTGCTTTCTTGTAGTGGCAAACCAATAGGTTCACCTTAGTGGATGAACAAAAGAAAAACTCCTATAAAATGCCTTGCACATCTCCTTATGAAAATACACATCCAATACAACAATTTCTTAAGTTTTTTTTGTATCTCACAGTATAGCAATATATATATATATATATATATATATATATATATATATATATATATATATTTGACAGGCGTTGGTTCTCAAATGTTGTGAGAATGAAGATTGTATCCTGAGATTCTTAAGCGTATTAACACCGTTTAAAGAATTAAGGAAAGAGATCTTATTCTTGATCAACCCAAAGTAGATAACTCAATTCCAAATCGGCATTCATTTCTTAAAAACCAAAATCCTAAAAAGATTCTATGTAACTCTTTCAGAGTAGATTTCAATTCCAAAACAAGTAATTTTCCCTCTTCTTTTCATCAACAAAGAAACTTCATCCTGAAGCTGCAACCATTTCTCTTACACCACATGAGGTATAGATATCCATCATGTAAGAAAATTTGTGAAAATTTTGTGAAAACTCTAGGAAATATGGAAGAAAGGTTTTGAAGGGCGTAGCCACGGTTTTTTTATTTTTTTCGTTGAAAATTTTGATTATTTCCAAATACTTTCATAAATGCACTTCCTAAATTTTCAGAAATGTTCAAACTTATCCGTAGAATGTACATTCTACTATATGTCATTGAACCAAACATTACTCACCTCAAGGCACACTCTTGGAAAATATTGTGTCCACCTAAGATCAAGAATTTTATATGGCAAATTGTCTCAGGTTGTATTTCGGTTAGAAATAATTTAACTGCGAAAGGGTTGCAAGGGAATACTCAATGTGCAAGATGTGGAGCAGACGAGGAATCAATCCATCATGTATTATTTTTTTAATGTCCTCCGGCCGTCCAAGTTTGGGTTCTCTCAAATATTCCAGAATCCACTTATTTTCCATGATCAGTGATTATTTACAAATATGAATTATTTGTTTTAAAGGGTTGAACCACATATGGATGATCATCAATATGCTTGGATGCTATGGTAAATTTGGAAGGTCAGGAATAACATGGTTTTTAGTAACATTGATACCGACCCCAATGACACCATTAAGCTGGCAGAAACGGAAGCGACACTCTGATTGGAGGCACATACATCACTCTCACAACGGATATCCCATACCAGAGCGACAGATTTGTCATCCTTACCTCAAATTTTGGGGAGATTGTGTTTTACAGATGGCTCATGGAAAGAGAAAGATACATTATCGGGACAAGGATGGTACAATACTTTGAAAGGTTTTGAAGGACTAATGGGAGCAAGAAATATGAGAGCCAGCTTATCACCTTTACATTTCGAAGTAGAGGCTCTTATAATTTGGGCAATGGAGAGTATGAGGAATTTGCGGTAGTTTTATGTCACGTTTGCAACGGATTGTTCTCAATTGGTGAAAATGGTTTTGGATCTAGCATAATGGCCAGATTTAGAAAGGTATCTAGAGGATATCCAGATGTTGAAGAGAAGCTTCAATCACTCAGAGATCATTCATGTTCCCAAAACGCAGAATTCAATGGTGAACAGTCTGGCAAGCAACGCTAGGAAACAATCGTCTTTCGTTGTTCATATGGATGCAGAGTTACCAAGATGGTTTGCAGAGTTTTAGTTGAATTTGTACGTTTGATGACAAACAAAAAAAATAAGAAAGACAATGACATTATTAAAGGGATATAACCTAGGAGATGGCCTTAAAATACGTTGTTACAACGTTAATGCTATAAATAAATTAATGAAATTTATATTAAAATCAATATGTAATGATGTTTAGTATGTAATCATGAATTAACACTATGATTGTGGTAGTGTACTATGCTAGATTACTAGTGTACTCAGATTTTCAATAATCAATATAGACAAAAGAAAATAGAGGTTTGTAGGATTGTGCTAGAGAGAAAATTCCAAATCATAACTTCTTAGATGGGATCTCTCTTCGACAGATAAATACAATAAATACCAATAATTAATTGACTATGTTACTTACAATAATATTGACATCATGTAATAATTTTTGTAAATATTATATAATTTATAAAAAGATGTTAATTATACAATTCTATAAAAGCAATATTATATTCTTTAAATATTTTTTATATATAGATTATTTTGGAAATATGAAGATTTTAAAAACATTGCCGATTTTAAAATATTAGGAATATTATAATATAAATATAAAATTTATTAAAATATTATAATTTGATTATTTTGGTATTTTATGTCTTAATTATAGTATTATCTATATACTATATTTGGAAAATAATATAAAACATAAAAAATATATAGAAAAATTATATCATGAAAATATAAATATAAAAATTAAATATCTTCTTAAAATTTTACCATTTATGGATGATTTCTCACTATAATTTGTCTTTCACTGAATATTTGAATAATGAAATTTTTATTTTGAGTTTAATTTTGTAAAAAAAATCAACTCACCTCTTGATATAGCCATTATGAAAGAATCAAAATATAATCTCCATCTAGTGCTATCAGATGCATACGTTACTTTATGGGGCTATAAAATGTCATGCTCATCTCATTATGAAAATACACATCCAATACAACAATTTCTTCTTCTTTTTTTGTGTCTCACAGTATAGCATATATATAGCTTTGACAGACTTTGGTTCTCAAATGTTGTGACGTTGAAGATATAGGAAGTTGTATCGTGTGATTCTTAAGCATATTCAAACTAGCGCACTACGGGCGTTTGAAGAATTAAAGAAAAAGATCTTAGTCTTGATTCTCTTTCAGTCCATTTTTATCCAACCACAGTATTATATCGCTGTATTTTAATTTTTATTATTTGTAGCTTTTGTTTTATATATCAAATTCCCTGATCTTGTAAATTTGGTGCCTACAGGTGGAAGTGCCAGTAAATAATTCTGAAAAAAGAGACATCTAATCTATTAAAACTGAAGTACAAATAAGAAATAACCTTTGATTTTACCTAACATTTACAAGAAATGTCACTGATACTATCATTGCATCCAAACATCTAAACATTGATTATTAACAAGAAAAAAATAAATTTGGGCTAAACCCATTAACAACATTTATCATTGAAATTGAAGATTTCATAAAAAAATGTATATGTGTTATATATATATATATAATTAAATTAGTTTATTTTTTATTCATATTCATATAAGCTAACCAACTATATTTGAACTATAAAAAAGCTAATAATGTCAATAATTTTTTATATAATTTGAACTTATTCATTTAAAATAACAAAATCATGTAATTTTCCATAACAATTTAGTAACTAAAATACATACTAATAGTTATTATAAATGGTTATATATACAAACAAATACAATGTATTATTCATTTGTACGATATATCTAATAAGAATAATTTATGTAATTTAAAAAATTTAAATTTTTAAGCACCATATAATACATATACACAGTTATGTCTAGGACATATCAAATTTCTGATTAGGATATATGGATTCGGATATGCATTCATCGGATTCGTAAAATTGTTATCCGAATCTGGATATTCGGGGTTAGGATATTCGGACAAAAATCCGAATACATGCGGATATTTGGACCTGTTTTTTAATTAAAAACCTAAATATTAACCATCTATTAGTCTATTTAAAATTATTATTTTAAAAAACTTTAAAAGCATTCAAATTTAAAATTAAAATTTTAGTTATTTTATATAAAAGTATATATAATATACATACATAACTATAATTAAATTTTAAATATTTAATATTCAGATCCAGATATTCAGACCTAAATTTTACTATCCGAATTCGTACTTGGATTAGTTGAATCCGTAAAATCACTATTAGGATCCGCGAATATCTGTTTTTTGAAGCGGATGAGATCCCAGATCGGATAACGGATATCGAATATTAAGTTTCATTCATATATGCAGTTGTATCAAACAAATTGCTTAAAATATTTGACATTCATAAAAAATAACATTCGCGCGGGCGCGCGGATCAAAGCTAGTTTATAGTTATTTTTCCAATGGAAGTATAGTTGACATGTGTGTTATTAGTCCTTGGCATAGTAGTGTGTGTCGCAGCACTTATGTTTGTTTTTCTTGTATTGATAGATTTTAAGTTTACCAAGAAAAGTAATAACAACGACAACGTTTTCGATGGAAGTCCGTGCATAATATGTAATAATTAAATATTTTTATTATATTTCATAATAGGTGATTTTCTCATTATTTTAAATAGAATTTAGTGTTGTCTGAAATTTGTGATCAATTATAAAACTCTGCAATTTTCTTATTGGTTGAAAGAGTTTTGTTCAATGTTATTTTTACGTAACCAAGATAAATTTCTTAAAAATGGTATTTTCTTACTATTTGTGAAAAACCGTAAACACCAACTAAAAGGAAACATAAGGAGTATATACTTTTAAAAATTTCCTAAAAAACTTTGAAAGCTACTTTTTAAAAAGTCTTTATATTTACGATATTTATGGTTTTTGGTTAGTTATTTATAATTCTTGGTTTAGATAATAATAAAAGATGACATTGGTTAATAGTAAAATCAAACTTTTGGAAATTTTTTAATAACTATATTATATGGTTTCATGATGCGTCATGGGCAGAAATAATAACATATAAAATATATTTTATTTAAAATAAGAATTTATTTGCATTATATTTATTTTTCAGTTCATTATTTTAAAAAAAAATTTAAATTAGTTAATTTTAGTTTTTATGTACTTTAATTTTCAAATATGATTGTATGTAAATTAGTTTAATTTAATAAATTATTTTCATTTTTGAAATAATAATTCTACTATTTTATTTATTGAAAAACTACAATTTAATAAATTTTAGTGTTTCTACTTTTAGTTAAAAATTTAACTTCTGATATATATATTTATAAAATTTTAAATACTTTAAGTAACTTACAACTTGATTAGGCTTCTCCTTACATTGCGTAATAAACTTAAATATAAATTTACTTATTTAACTATCAACAAAAAGGTAAATATTTATATATTTTATTATTCTTTGATGCGATGATACAAAAATTAGTAAAATATCTCAAAATTTTTGTCAAAATATAAATATCTATAATAAATTGATTATGTTACAATATCGTTCACGAAAAATTCCATAATAATCTTCCAACTAAATTTCATTAAACTTTTTTGATACTCAAACTTTTCAATATAGCTGGTAATTTTTATGGAATTTTTCCTAATCTTAACATCATGTAATAAATTTTGAAAAGTAATAGAGAAATTCTCCAGGAGCACATTTTTTTAGTTTTTTTTTCTGCTCAACCCCTTTTTAGTTTATTTTCATAAAAATAGCTACAAGAAAGAAAGTGATCAAAAGACGTTTTATTGAATGGTAAGTATACTCTTAAATACATAGGGTTAACTAACCATAGACTTGGGGTTTAGAGTTAAGAGATGAAGTTTTGGGGTTGGGGTTTAAAATTAAAAAATAGAAAATAAAGATTAAAAATTAAAAAATTAAAATTTTAAAAAATAGTTGCAAAAAGCATTTTCGTATTTCAAAACAAATATTGAAAAAATCAAAAACAAATCGCAAAAATTAAAAAAGTTCAAATTTGAAAAAAAAATATAATTTAAAATAATTTAAAAATATTTTTATTTATTTTTATTATATATATAGCAAGGGGTGTAAATATCTTTTCCTCTTTAATAAAATATATTTTGGTCATGTTTCTTCTTGAGAACTCTTTTGTGACAAAAATTTTAAAAGGGTTATTTAGAATAATTTCCCAAATTAATATTATATGACTTATAAACAAGATGGCAATGACACCTTTTTTATTAAAAACAATATTATATTCTTGAAATATTTTTGGTAAAAAGAGAGAATGGAGTATATTTAAAGGGAAGTGCGGATCTGGAGTGTTTTGTTTAGAAGAGATATGCAACAAGCTGATGGTATGCCTCTAGGAATCTCTGGTAC
Organism: Moricandia moricandioides; assembly: GCA_905132885.1. Taxonomy (NCBI): domain Eukaryota; kingdom Viridiplantae; phylum Streptophyta; class Magnoliopsida; order Brassicales; family Brassicaceae; genus Moricandia; species Moricandia moricandioides. Next base: position 40,775 of record CAJHQQ010002947.1, read on the forward strand.
TTTCAACTTTATGGTCCTTGACTATCAACTATTGATTGGTTGAAATTGAAACCATTTAGGTTGCAAGCGGTGGCCGACAAAGCCCTTTTCCCTAAGGTAAGTGAGGTTTGTTTATCCTTCCAGTTTCGAGTGTCTTCTTGGATCAATATCTTGACCGAACTGAATATTTCTATACGAGAGTGAGGAATCAAAACCAACAATCAACTTCTGGCTAACATTGAACTTGGTAAAATGAAATGGTTTTGGTTGAATAATTGAATTTTGGAAACATGCAGATTTCAAAATATTATAATATAAATAAAAGAAAATTTAAATATGATAATTTATATTCTGGCAACTTATGTCTTAAATATAGTATCATATATATACTATATTTTTAAAAACAAAATCTAAAACATAAACAGTATTTTTGGATATTTTCTTATCATAAACATTGAATATATATTAAATAAAATTAATTAAATTTTAAATTTTTATTAAATTTTTAGTGTATAGTGTATAAAATTTATCTAAGATTTAAATTATTTTTTCTTATATTTTTTTAATTATTTAAATTACCATTTTGTTATTATTTTATATTGAATTTTTAATACTTTATTTTTTGTCATAATTGTATTAAGCCATGTCATAATTAGATATGATCAATTTCATCATTTTTTAATAATTCATGTCACCATTTTTAAGAATGAGTATGGTGAAGACACTTACGAAATCATTCTTAAATAATTTCTAGAGGATATCAATCAATAAATGTTATGACCTTAGAATTTTTAAGAACTTAAGAAAGCCAAAGACATTTGGAAAGGGTATACCCATACATTGAAAAGACGGCTCCGATCTTTGGACCAAATATTACTCCCCTAAAGACATACTCTTGGAAAAAATGTCTGCAGCAAAACAGTCCACATAAGAACAAGCATTTTATGTGGCAAATTGTCTCAGGTTGTATTTCTGTTAGGAAAATTTAACAGCGAGAAAGTTGCAGTGGGATAATCAGTGTGCAAGATGTGGGCAATACAAGGAATCAATTACGTATTTTAGAATGTCCTTCGGCCGTCCAAGTTTTATCTCTCCCAAAGATTCCATCGATTTCACTTATTTTTCCTGCTCAATAAATATTTACAAATATGAATCATTTGTTTTGGTTGGTTGAACCACATATGGATGATCATCAGTTTGCTTAGATACTATGATACATTTAGAAGACCAGGAATAACATGGTTTTAGTAACATTGATACCGACCCCAGAGACACCATTAAGCTGGCAGAAACGGAAGCGACACTCTGGTTGGAGGCACGTACATCATTCTCACAATGGATATCCCATAACAAAGCGATAGACTTGTCATCCTTACCTCAAATTCCGGGGAGATTGTATTTTACATATGACTCATGGAAAGAGAAGGATACATTATTAGGACAATGATGGTACAGTACTTTGAAAGGTTTTGAAGGATTGATGATAGCCAGAAATACGAGAACCAACTTATCACCTCTATATTCCGAAGTATAGGCTCTTATTTGGATGATGGAGAGTATGGGAAATTTACTGCAGTTTCATATCACTTTTGCAATAGATTGTTTTCAAATGGTGAAGATGGTTTTGGATCCTGCATAGTGGCCATATTTTGCAAGCTATCTAGAAGACATCAAGATGCTGAAGAGAAGCTTCAATCACTTAGAGATCATTCATGTTCCCAAAATGCAAAATTCAGTGGCGGATAGTCTGGCACGTAACGCTAGGCAACGATCGTCTTTTGTTGTTCATATAGATGTAGAGTTACCAAGATGGTTCGCAGAGTCTTAGTTGAATATATATATTTGATGAAAAAAAATAAAAAAAGACAATGATATTATTAAAGGGATATAACCCGGAAGATGGTTTTAAAATATGTCGTTACAACGTTAATATTATAAATAAATTAACGAAATTTATATTAAAATCAATATGCAATGGTGTTTAGTATGTAATCATGAATTAACACTATGATTTTGATAGTATACTATGGTACGTTACTAGTGTACTCAGATTATCAATAATTAATATAGACAAAAAAAAATCGAGAATAGTAAGACTGCGCTATAGAAAAGATCCCACATTAAAACTTTCGAGATGGGATCTTCTGTTCAAGAGACCACTACAGTATATTGGGATTGTCCTTGGTCGGGTGATGTGGCCACGACTCTTCTCCTAGGTGGGATATTGTGGATAATTACAGACTAGTTTCAAAACAAAGGCAACAAATATAACGACGGCGGCTTACTGCTTAGGAGTAACTAGATCTAATTTGATAAAAACAGATCTATTTCTTTTCCTCCAATTTGTCTTCTTTTATTCGAGGCTAGACTTAGAACATTAACAAATTATAAGCTTAAAACTAATATCATTTTTCACTCACGAAAAATTACAAAACTGTATTTTCCTACTAAAAAAAATACATTTTCCGCTAAAACCACAAAAAATATTTTCCTGCCAAAAACGGAAAAAACAAAACATTTTTCCACAAAAATAGCAAAAATGCATTTTCCCGCCAAAAATCGCAAAATGTTTTTTACCGCCAAAACCGTAAAAACACGTTTTACCGCAAAACCGTAAAATGCGTTTTCCCGTATAAACATGTTTTACCGCCAAAACCGCAAAAACACGTTTTTCCGCCAAAACGCGTTTTCTCGCCAAAACCGCAAAAACGTGTTTTCTTGACAAACCCACAAAAATGAGTTTTCCTACCAAAACCGCAAAAACGCGTTTTTCCGTCAAAACTTCAAAAATGTGTTTTTCCGTCAAAACTGTAAAAATTTGTTTTCCCGCCAAAAGCGTAAAAATATGTTTTCCCGCCAAGAACATAAAAGCGCGTTTTCTCGCCAAAACCGCAAAAACACGTTTTCTCGCCAAAACCACAAAAACACGTTTTCCCGCCAAAACCGTAAAAACATGTTTATCTGCCAAAACCTCAAAAACGTGTTTTTCCGCCAAAACTGTAAAAATGCGTTTTTCCGCCAAAACGTGTTTTCCCACCAAAATTGTGAAACGTGTTTTCTCGCCAAAACCGTAAAAACATGTTTTCCTGCCAAAACCATAAAAACGTGTTTTCCGCCAAAACCGCAAAAAACGTGTTTTCTTGCCAAAACATGTTTTCCCGCCAAAACGCGTTTTCCCACCAAACTTGCAAAACATGTTTTCTCACCAAAACCACAAAAACGCGTTTTCCCGCCAAAACCGCAAAAACGTGTTTTCTTGACAAAACCGCAAAAACGCGTTTTCCTGTCAAAACCGTAAAAATGCGTTTTTCCGCCAAAACTGCAAAAAAATGTATTTTCTTGCCAAAACGTGTTTTCCCGCCAAAACCATTAAACATGTTTTCCCGCCAAAATCGTAAAATTCGCAAAACGAAAAAAACATGTTTTCCCGCTAAAACCTAAAAACATGTTTTCCCACTAAAACCGTAAAACATGTTTTTTCAGTTTTGATGTGGTGATTACTAATACTATAGTATGAGAAGACATCAAGAATTTGCATCCATCGACAGCACACACATATTAAAGACTGAGTACCTGAGAAACCATTTGTTCAAATTATCACAAAACAGGAAGCATTCATAAATATATGAGTATATGAAATAAAAATTTATAAATATCAAAATGTTAATTTTAAAGTAATTTTAGTGTAAATATATTTTAGACTAAATAATAAAAATTAGTTAAGTTAAAATTAATAACAAATCAATACTATTAAAACAGAAGCACAAATTTGAACCCAACTTGCTTCTAGGTAAAAAAATTAAAAATACTATATAATATAATTAATATCTCTTACAACATCATTTTTAAGCCTAATGCATTTATATCTATAAAAAAATCACCCTAAATTATCTTCTTATTTATGATAAGATTTAAATGGGGTAATTATTAAAGATTTTTTTAATAAGATGATATTATTTTAGAGGAACAAACATTAATGTTATCATATCTTAACTTATTTAACCAAACAGTTTTTTTAAATAGGTTGTTAACATATCTTAATTTTCCCTAATGATTTAAATATATATATTCAAAATAGTAACAAAAAATATATTAAAATATTTATTGTACGATCTTACATCTTTAAACTTATTCTCAAACAATATAAATAACAAAAACAAACTAATATTGTCATATAAATAAATTTTTATCTTCTCTAATATCAATTTTCATTTTTCCAATAGTAAAAAATCATCAAAGTACAAAAAACTACAAATCTAATAGTTTTTTTTTCAATTTTATGTACAATTTAAAAGTACATAAAACTTTAACTTTATAAATATTATCAGCTTACTTTGGAGTTTTAATGGGTAACTAGGATTAGTTCACATGTTAATGATAATTGTTTAGATTTATACCCGATTTTATCAGAATTTTAATTAACAAAATTTTCATTAAATTTGAATTGGATATATACGGATCACCTGATTTACAATTCAACATTGGGTCCGAATCTGATATGAAAACACTGAAAAACTATATTTAACATAGATATGTATGTCAAAATTTTAAAAAAATATATCAACTAACATTTTCATCCAAAAACAAATCCGCGCTTTGAAAGCGCGGGTCAAAATCTAGTAAATGATTAAACCAAAATAATGGTATATTTGTAATTTGTTTATTAAACTCATCTAGATGAAAATAGGAAAAAAAAACGAACATAAAATCTATTCAGATGACTCATCTAGATGGCTTATCTAAATGGAGAAATGAACAACCCCTAAAATCTGGATAGATCATCTAGATGAATCACATAAATGGATCATCCGGATGGAAATACCGATGGAGAAACGAAAAGCTCTTTAATGTTTATGTTGGCTTAACTTCTAGCATGTTCGAGAATGAGATATCGTGGTACCACAAAAGTGATAATATTAAGACAACTGTATGTAGAATCGTAGATATGTAAAAATGTTTACATACAGTTGTAAATAATAAAATCTAGCATGTAAACATTTTTACAACTGTGAAAATGTTAAGCGTTCCCTAAAAACCAATAACCGTATCTCCCGCGTGTGCCAGTAAAAAACGACCATAAAGATGACTCAGAGAACCTTAATATAGAAACCACCAAATAAGGGAAAATCTTCTGGCTATCCGTTGACTTACAACTTTTACATCCAATAATCATTCGCCGTGTGTTTATCCGCCATACGTAGAAATCGACAGGAAAGAGAGAAAAAGAGCTCCTTGTGCTCAAAGAAAGAGGACACATCTTGAGATTTCTTTTTTTTTTCCATTACGTTACCTTTCTCTTCTACTCGCGACCCATAACACAAAATAACAAAATAAAGAAAAGCCTTTTGATTTTCTCCTGAAACATTTTGAAAAGAAATATCGTTTTACAAGTTTGTAGCCAGGTAATTTCTTTTCTCTTGTCATTTTTCTTCTTAAGGCAAATAATGTTTTATTCTTCTTATTTGCTTATATATTCCTCTTACATTTGCAGGAATTATAGATCTTCGAAATCTATATGATTCCTTTCTTTGGTAATAGTGTTTTATCTTCTCCCATAACAATGTAAGCTCATTTTATCGATTTCTAAGGGGTTTTATTTCAAGTAGGATTCACCTTAAAACAATTCAAGCTTTCCCCCTCTGCGTATCACAACCTTATTTATAACGTGAACACATAATTTTAAGAGAAAAGAAGAAGAATCTCTTAGAAACGAATTATGAAAAAAGGTTTTTGATTGCTTGATTTGCAAGTTAGGTATGCATTTGCAAGTTGAAGCTGACCTCACCAATGAAGGGTCTATTAAAAGGATTGAGGTACATTGCTCGCATCTTCGGTGAGTTCACTTATCAATTTATTAATACATGTCTATGTATAGTCATCATGGAATCAGAATTTAAAATGTTACAAAAATTGCTACATGCAGAGGATGATAAGGAACCAGAGATGCAGATTGGAAAACCGACCGACGTGAAACATGTTGCTCATATAGGATGGGAAGGACCCTCTGCTACGACCCCAAGCTGGGTAAATATTACGTTACTCTACATATTTAGATACTTTGGTTGTAATCTTACATGGGAATCTGCAGATGCATGATTATAAGTCTCCTACGGCTGAGGCAAAAGGAAGCTCCAACAAGAAACCCAGGGAGAAGCAAAGGAACAAGGGGAGGCGTAAAGCATCCACAGGCACAAACAACTCACCTGCAGAGTCTCCATCAAGGGTAGGAGGTTCAACAAGACCAACAAGACGTAGCACGGGTAAACAGAGAGAGCAGAGCACGGGCTCAGGGTCTGAGTCAGGTTCAGGGTTAGACTTACCTCAACAGAATGATCAGTCTATGGGACAGAAACAATCGAGGCAGAAAAAGTCAAAAGGGACAGGAGGAGGACCGTCTAGTGAACCTGCAAAGACAAAAGAAACAGATATATCCGTGCGTCCCGTTATTCCTTGTGGGGGGTCTTGAAAGTTCTACAGTAAGGTGAGAGATGAGAAAATGAGAGGTTTTTTCTTCAAGTTTAGACTAGAGTGGTGGTTTTTTTTCTTCTCATAATCTATACACTTTTGTCTTTTCTCTCCCTCTGGTTGGAGATGTCTTTGCATAACAAGACCAGTTTTTCTGTCAAAGCGATTACGTCGAGAGAGAGAGAGAGAACTCATTGGTGACTATGAATAGGGATGTGTAACATATGCTTTGATTAATGACTTCGGTCAAATAGGATTCAAGATCGTATTTAGCTATTTGATTGGCATAGACTTGAGTCTAACCTCGGTGAGATTTCGATTGTTTGTTGGATAGTGTTTTTTTTTTTTAATTAAACTTAACCACAGCTTTTAATATATTAAACAAAACTTACTTACAAAATCCGGTTAGGTTATTTTAGTTTTTGGTTCCAGTATCAAAGTTGGGAACCAGCTAATATCCACAAATATATAAGTCCAATTTATTTTTATTTTTAGTTTTTCGGGTAATTTCAGATAATAAGTGTAAAACGTCATATAGTTTGGGTTTTTCAGATTAAAATATTAAGTAATTAGGGTTGTTTAGAAAAAAATGTCAGGTAATTCAAATAATTTTAAATACTTGGGTAAAAATATTAAGATAATTTGGTTTATAAATATTATTTGTAGGACATTTGGTTGTTTAAAAACTAAACATAATTGATATTTTAAGTATATAATCAGTATTTTAAAATTTTGTGTATCCTTTAGTTTTCGGTTCAATTCCGATTCAATTTTAATTAATTTTTTTAGTTCTAGAAACATAGGATCCATCTAGATATTTATAAAATTCGGTTCGATTTTAATTTTGGTTATTTCTAATTTAATACAGTTCGGTTCTTCCCATGTGTGCTGAATTGTCGTTATAATGTTTTGTTGAGATCAAACAAAAATGCAGTGTATTAGAAAAGGTAACTGGATTCAATAACAAAAAAAATAGCAAAATGCACATAGCAAGGAAAATGGTACAAAATAATATATTATTTAAAACTGATTTATTGGCTAAAATCCGCCCAACCAGAGGGTCTCAACCATTCAATGAAATATTTTAACACAATTTTGTTATATGATTCAAATTTTATTTTCTTTCTTAAAATTTAAGCCAATGAAAAATGTCAGTTGTATGTTGGATTTCTTACAGGATTATAATAATATCTCTATAAAGAATACAATACCATTTAGGCATGTTCTCAAAAAAAAATATACAGTATAACTTTCTCTCCTATATCTTATCATTTTTTAATTAATTAACTGTAAAAATTATCTTCCATACTTAGGGATGGAAGGGGCCTTACACCGTCTCCAACCCTACATTTTGACGTTTTGTTTTATTATAAAGTATATTTTGCTTCAACCCTATTTCATTTATTGTTTCAAAATGAAGCAATGAATATTGTTACATTAATATTAAAATATATTGTTCATCTTTTCATTTTTTTCTAAAAAAAATTGAAAATATATTATTTTAATTTTAACGTGGTTTTTAACTTTTAAATTTTATCTTTTCTTATCTTATGGTAAAATAAATTACTAATGTTAATATTATTCAATTAATTTCAAAATTTCAATTATTATTTTCATCTAATTAGATGTTTATATCCAAGAAAACGAAGATATTCATTTCTAAGAAATTTTGACTCGATTAAGAAAAAAATATCTTTTATTTCAAAACACTTTTCTTAACCACTTATTGAAGATATATATATACATATATATATGGGATTTCTGCAAAAATGACTCAAACAAAAACTTAAATGCAAAACTAATCTAAAAAAATTTCGAACTTAAATTTGTCCTATTCATCCTAGATGCTTGGATTATTCACGAAACTGTTATTATTTTTTTTCAAAAAGCTTGTCTTACTCAATTATCATCTTCATCTTCCTCTTTTATTTACAACATTTTCATTATCTTCAATACATCAACCAACATGAACAACTGATTTCAAGCTCTAGATGCACCTAAAATAAATATCTACATGTTCATATTCTTATTTCTTAAACACCCAAACCATTTCTCTTTCACTTCCTCTCTTATTTCATCCCAAAAGGCCAATTTTTTTTTTCAAAATTTATATGCTTATTAGAATTACTAGAGTTCATGAGTTTTGGTCAAGAACAAGTGGGTAAATTTCAATAAAAATAATGTATCCTTGGAGAAGCTAAACAGGAACCTCATTGGATTTAAGAATGATTAAGAATTTTTTCAGACGTCGTCGGAGAAGACTTCTTTGGAAGTCTTCTGGTAATTGCATATGTTAGTTTTTTAATTAACTTTCTTTATATTTTTAGAGACAAATTTTTTGGAAATCTTACAACTTTTCTCTTCTAACAAAAAAAATGAGAAAACTTCCATGGAAGTCGTCTCGGATAAACATGTTAGTTTTGCAATTGACCGAATTGTGTCAGAAAAATTGACTTTCTATAGAAGACTTCCCGAAAAGTCTTATCAAATGTCGATGAAAGTCTTCTCACTGTCGGTGAAATTCGTCTAAGGTAACCTTTTAAATTGAAAATTAAATATTTAATTTTAATTAGAAGACTTTCATGGAAGTCTTCTGGTCGAGCTTTTTATTTCGAGATTCTGGTCAAACATTTGGTTATGAAAGAAAACTTTTGGGGAATTTTTCCAGCCTAGAAGTCTTCCAATTAAAACTAAATATTGAAATTTTAATTGTCAATTATAAGTAACCTAGGAAGAGTTTCACCGCGGGAAATCTTCCTTTGTAAATTTACAATTACAAAAATGACCTAAATGGTAGACTTCGTAGAAGTCTTTTGCCGGAAGACTTCCGTATAAGTCTTCTAAGTCAGCATTTAATAAACTTTCATTTTCTCTAGATTTTTTAATATTTTCTTGTTAAATTTATGTATATTATTCAATATTGGGGCTCCTGAATGAAACATAACTTAATTGGTGATAATAATGAGGTTAACAAGATTCATGTTTATCAATGTGTCTAGTTAATGAGAGAAAACTTTTGGGAAGTTTCTACGTTAGGTTTTGTAAAAAATATATTTTCAACTTCAAGATATGTTATTAACTTTCAAAAGATGAGAACTATGTAATAAAAAAACCTACAAAAACAAGATAAATTAGTGAGAAAGACATCAGACAAAAATGAGAACTCAATATAAAGTTTGGTGTTTTCAAGCTCAAAGAGATTAGAGAGAGGTTGGAGATTTTTGGTTTTGTAAATAGGTAAGAGTTTTAAGCAACAAAAGGTTACCAAATGAAGAAAGATCAGATATGGAGACTTACCAAAATGATCAGATAACATGAGTTGCTTAACACGTTCTCAGTCGTTTAAAAAGATCTAAACCGATGAAAAACAAAAAAATTATGTATATTGATATAAAAATATGAAAATGATGTTTAAAGACTATTTTTATATTATTGAATATTTTACACGGTTTATATGAAATATAATGCATTAAAATGGTCGTAGACGATGTTGTGGGTTGAATGACATACAAATTTTCATTTAAAAGGGTTAAATTAAAAAAAATGAAACTTTGTGGGACTTACTGGAACTACTGGTACTATTATAGCTAAAATAGTATTACCATGAACATTGGAACGACTATGTACGAAAAATATAATAGGGCAACTTAGATTCTTTGAATTCTTAAGTAATCATAATTTTTTTTGGGGGAATTATGACCTCTCCTTGTACAATCAAATGTTTTGACTATGGGGGAAGTTACATTAAGGATGGGGCTGATATAAAATTGATCTCGAGAGAAGATGAACTTCATACGCTAGTGATGAAGACATCCGTGGATGATGTTACATATTCTGAGCTGGTTGAGCTTATATTCAGAAAGATTAAGGTAGATGAGATTCTGAAGATTAGTTACTTTCCAATGGTATTGTATTCAAACAAGCCATCATATATTTCAGCGGATGAAGACGTTCTAGGTTATCTACTGCAAGTGAATAATGAGAAATGTAAAAGTGTTTTACATGTGGAGATCATCAATGATAGAGATAATACAGATGGTGATGGGCCACTTTCAGAAGAGGATGATGATATTGATAGCTATATCGGTCTTCTGATAGAGAAGATATTGGTAAAGAGGGTAGCGAGAAAGATGCAACTCGGGAAGTTGAGATGGATGGTGGGATCACACTCTACACAGCCGAACAAAATGAAGAACTTGAGATGCATCAGAATTTTGAGTATGGGTATGAAAATTCAGAAGTTGAAGCTGCAAGGCCGGAAGTTGCAGGCACAACAATATTAGATCAAGAATGGGATGATGGTATTGAGTTGGTTAAAGGTCAAGAATTTAGAACTAAGAGAGAATTGCAAGTTCTAGTTCAAAGGGCTTCACATGAGGATTGTTTTGAGTATGAAATAGTTAAGTAGGATACTAAGAGATATGTGGTGAAATGTCGAGGAGCTAATGAAGGTTGCAAGTGGTATTTGCGAGTAGAAAAGCTTAAGAATTCAGATCGTTGTACGGTCAGAACTTACATCAAGTTGCATACATGCTCTATTGTTACTACAAGTACCCTCAGCAATAGAAGGAAAGGCACACCACAAATTCTTGCATCTGTTTTAGGTGAAGAATATTCCGGTACATATGACACACCAAAACCATGTATCATATTCTACTGCATGGAGGGGGAAAATACGAGCTGCTAATGAAGTCTGAGGTACTCCAAAAAAGGGTTTTTCTAAGATATACTCTTATATGTACATTCTTCAGCTGAAGAATCCTGACACATTAAGTTATGTTGAAGTGGATGAGACTAAAAGATTTAAGTATTTATTTTCGCATTGGGAGCTTCCATAGAAGGGTTTGTTGCTATGAGAAAAGTTATCATTGTGGATGGAACACATCTTAAGCATGTCTATGGTGGAGTTCTAATTGTTGCGACGGCTCAAGATCTTGATCATCACCACTACCCTATTGCATTTGGTGTAGTTGATGGTGAGAAAGATGAAAGTTGGACGTGGTTTATGAATAAGTTGAAGTCAGTGATATCATATGAATCCGAATTGGTGTTTCTTTCGGATAAGAATGTAAGCTTGATTAAGTCAATACGTGAGGTGTTTCCAACGGCCACACATGGGTATTTTATCTGACACTTGCCTCAGAATGTCAAAGGACATGTTTTCAACCACAAAGAAACTTGCGCGGCTAAGTTTAGAGAGTGTGCACATGCTTATACCGTGGTTGAGTTTCTGGAACTTTATGGTGCTTTTTCCAGAAATTATCCTTCTGTAGCGGCATATCTGGAGAAAAGTGTTAAACCACGAAAATGGGCAAGATGTTATTTTGAAGGAGATAGATACAATGTTGACACAACCAATGCATCATAATCTATTAATGGTGTTCTTAGGGAAGCGAGGAAATACTTTTTGCTACCGATGATTGATGTCATTGTTGCGAAAATATCTGAATGGTTTAACAAACATCAGAAGGAGTCAGCTGAAATACCCTTCACAAAGAAGCTTGTGCCTATTGTAGAAAAGGAAATGTCAAAAAGGTGTTTGGCAGGAGGGTGTTTAGATGTTACCGAGTTAAACAACTACCATCTTGAGTACAATGTCAATGATAGTGACGGAAAATTCTATATGGTTGATTTGGCTAGAAAAACTTGCAGCTGCAAGTGTTTTGATATAAACAAAATCCCATGTGTGCATGTTGTAGCTGCTGTCTAGTTCTTGAGTGTAGGAAGAGACCTCCATCTACAAAATTTTTGTACGAAATACTATTTGGTGGATCTTTGGGCATTGGCGTATTGCAGGACAATATATTTTGTTCCTCATATGTCAGAATGGTTTATACCAGACGAAATTAGAGCACTAAAAGTGTTTCCTCCGACATTTGAAAGAAAGAAAGGACCCACCAAAAAGTAAAGGATTCCATCAGTCGGAGAATCGCTTGGACGAGGAAGGGGAAGGGGAAGGGGCAGGGGCAGAGGAAGGAGAGGAAGAGGTTTGTATGAGTATTTGGAAAGTGGAAGTACTTCTGCCACGACCGAGTAAAAAGTTTGTATATATAGTATCTTGTGCTTTGAATTATTAGGTACTACTTGAACTACTAGGACTATTATGTGTAATGGGGACTACTGGAACTACTAGGAACTACCTAGAACCACCCTGAACTACCTTTGATTACTATTTATTAAGCATATTTTAAAGAACCCTATATTTTCGGGTTATATATAATTTTAGCAGATAAAACTTATATAATTTGTATTTATATGTATTTATATATTAAATTAGACATAATTTTTTTTAGTATTTCTTAGATTTTTAGAAAACATTGTGTTTCCATAAAAAGCTTCATTATACTCTCATGATTAATGTGTTGATGATGAGGTAATAGTAATGTGAATCACACAAATTACTTATTTTCATAATATTTTCCATACTAAAGTGTTATATATGATCTAAAACTTTCTAAATGCATTGGTTTTACTAGAATATTTTTATTTTGCACGTAGTATTATTAATAAATGTTGAAAATTGCAAAAGTATTACTAGGAATAAGGTTGTATTACTAATACCTTGGGTACTACCTTGAATTACCGTGTGTAATACTATGTGTAAATATATGACGTGTCAAGGAGTGATATATACGTTTAACATGTTCTAGGCATTTTAAAATATGTTCTAGGCATGTGTAAAATATGTTTTAGGCTGTTAGTAATACTTATTAAATTAGTAGT
>CAJHQQ010002948.1:0-53865 GCA_905132885.1 Moricandia moricandioides
GCATACTTGGACTTTGTCGTGTTTAGTATTTGATTGAATCATAACATTATGAAAACAAAAAGCTTTAATTTCATGAAAAACATAATAACAAGATTTTGTAGTTTCGACGAAAGACTTCGATTTTACGATTTTAATGAAAAAATTATTATTATGATATTGGTAAAAAACTCGGTTTTGACGAAAATTTTAATTTTTTACAAAAATTTTAATTTTACGGTTTTAGTAAAAGATAATGATTTTGTAATTTTTGCGGAAAAAAATTCTTTTTATAGTTTTGGAAAAAATAACTAGTTGTGTGATTTTGGTGAAGAAAATGTATTTTGTGATTTTGATGCAAAATTCGTTTGGATGTTTTAGCGGAAAATCAATTTTATGTGTTTTAGAAAAATATATTAATTTTTATAAATAATTAAGAATTTATCCAAATGTGATTGAAATAAAAAACTTATTTATTTTAATTAACAGGACAAATATGTTTACATAGTCCAAATCCACCAAACGCTCATAACTTAATAATTTTGTGATGCTTGTCCATTTATTGTCTGTGTAGAGAAATAGATATCACCAAAATATGGTATATTTGTATTTGAACTCAGTGGGCAGCTCATCCATTTGACTACTATAGCCTTGTGATTCTCGTTCTTGATCTTGACCTTGAACTGGGAGATCATACATCTCTTTCATGCCGGCTAGCAAGTCTTAGTCCCTGAGGTCTCCTGAGACGCCATTAAAATCTGCCACAAACCAGCCCTGCTCCTCCATGGCTCTTCGGGCCATGTCTCTGATCGCAATCCAGTGAGTTGTGCATGGTACTAGTTTATCGCGGGAGAAATTCAGGATTGGCAAGCATTGCTCTTCATGTGAGTGGATAGCCAAAAGGTTATGGAATGAGCTTTAAGGATGCCTATATACTTACCCATTGAATGCGAAAGTTGTATTTATACAAAAATAGGTAACCATCAAGTTCAATAATAGTACATTCACAGTGCAAAAACAATCCTTTTGTAGAAGGGACAATGGTTAAGGGAGATCCGGTTTTGGCTCTTTTATGATTTTGCTGCTTCTTTAGTTTAAATATTTGTAAACAATCCCTTAATTATATGCATTACTGTACATTAGTTACATATTTGTACAATCCAAGCAATACACTCTTTGAAATTGTTTTTAAAATTAAAGATAGCGTAAGAAACAGAGCACCAAGAGTCCAACCCGGAGAAGAAAGTAAGTAGCAGAAGAAGAAAGGAGAGGTGGGAGTAAGTTAGGGCAGTGGAGAAGCTGTTTCAGAATCAACAGGGGAACCATCACTTGACCGGGAAAACAGAGCAAGCGAGGAAGAGTCAAGAGTTCTTAGCTTCAGTAGCAAGTAAAGAAGAACTCCAGAACCAAACCCTAGGGCTGCGCTTGAGCCAGTCATTGATACAGCAGCGCAGACCAACATGATAAAGGAATCTTCTTTCGTGTTCATATCTTTGGAAGCCATGGCAAGTTCTATCCCTGCGAACAGCAAGAGAACCCCCAGTATTCCGATTGGAAACTGGCTCAGAATCCTCACAAACGAGTTCCCAAACACCAAACCCACAATCAGTTTCCCGACTCCGAGAAAGATAACCGACAAACCACTCCTCGCACCGAACCGAAACTGCCCAGCTAACCCACCGGCACCGTGACAAACCGGCATTGCGCCAAACCAGCACCCGATTAAGTTCATGACACCAACGCTGATGGAGACGGTAGTAGCTGATAGTTCCTTGTCAAACAAGTCATTGGATAATTTGCAGACAGCGATGACAGAGTTGAGGACAGAGAGTGGAATCTGAGGAATGGCCGCCCTTACAAAACCGGTCTTCCAATCGTCCCAAGTGATTTTGAGAATCTTGAACTTTGATGGACCAAATTTAAGGTCTTTAAAAATGGATGGATCGCGTATGAAACAGAGCACTAACCCGACAAGGAAGACAATTAACGCAGATGGAATCGAAGAGAGAAGACGCAGTCTCCTCCGAGTTACGTTGGTGGAACTCTGGGGGAAATCTGCATCTGCATCTGCATCTCTGTCGTTGCCGGAGCCGGTAGACAAAATGAGGAAGAGGAGAGCAGAGAGAGCCAAGATAAGGCCATCGAGGCCGAGCCAGGAACGGGGAGAAGAAGAGGGCTTGAGAGTGGCAGTGTCGTAATCATACCTGACGTATTTGATGGCGGTGAAGGCGAACTGAAGACCCTGAGAAAGCTGAACTCCTCGGACCACCGGGAGAGGGATGAGGTTGTAGAGGAAAGACATGGCTCCGGTGGCGCCAAGGAGGAGGAGAGTAGCTGCAGTAGATGCTCCGGCGGCGGCGATCTGAGAAGGGGTGAGATGAGGGGTCTCGGAGACGGCGACGGCAGCGATGGATTTCATAGGCTGGACGGGCATAGGGATGTCGAAGAGGAGACCAGTGGCGATGTTGTAGAAGCCAGTGAAGATGAGAGTGGCCGAGAGATCGAGATTCGAGACTAGAGTCAGTGTTAGGACGATGGGGATGAAGGTGCCCAGATCACCCACTGCACCGGAGAGTTCTGAGGAAAGTGGGTTTTTGAGGCGGAGCCACCCGCATCGGCCGGGGAGAAGAGGAGTCGTCGTCCTTGTCTCCATAATTGATTGCCTTCTCTGATTATTACTTTTTTAAAAATAATAATATTGGGAATCTGTGCCCCGGAGAAGTTGGATAAAAGACGCCTTTTCAGACAGTCCAATGTTCCTTACTTTTTTTTTTTTTTTTGTATCGACGTGCATATATCAACTATCAACCATCAAAATATTTTATTTGCACCTTTGATCCTTTATAATTTTTAAATTTCCCAGGGACCCTTATAACTCGACTAATGTTGCAAAGCTCTCGTTCGTTATCACCACACAATAATATCCCTTTCACTCACTCTCGTCCATGATATTTTAAAACCATACCAAACTTCACCCGTCTCACCATGAAAATTTTGTGAGTAGAAGTAAATATTAGCTTATTAAAGTAGTGGGTGCAAAAGAGAGATTGGTCTTTTCTTTTTCTCACTATTCTGATTTCATCCTTCATTCTTTTTCCCCCCTAAAAACCAAAATATCAAAAAAGCTCTCTTCTATATGTTGTCAGGTGAACTGCTAGAAGATTCTCCAAGGGAACCGTTCCCGCCTTCATCTTGAGAAACAACAGGTAACTTGACCGATGAAGCTCTCTCCAGCTCTTCTTCATACCTCAATGCGTTGAACTGTCCCTCCAGCGACTTAGCTGCAGCTAACCACCCAGTGACAATGACCAACAGTATCATCCCTAGGTAGGGCGTTGAATTCGCTAGTGATCCAAATGATAAGATCATGAACTGCTGTATTAGAGCACCCCCTGATTTCCCCAACGGGTTGCAAACCACGTCTATTGCTGCTTTCCCTTTAACCTACACCACAGTTCACACAACCTCTAATCTCTTTTCAAACCTATAAGAAGAAAAAAAATTAGCAAACCTTGGTTTCCTCATCCAAGGGGATATACGCCATTTCTTTACAAGGATCGAACAAGCTGTATTTGGCACTCTTGCTAAATATATTCTGGAGGGCACCAACATAGACAGCTGCGAGTAGCGGAGTCATACCAAGCTTGGCAACAAGTGGTGCGAATGGGCCTCCAAACAGTATCAGAGAGAAGAAGGCAACCCCAGTCAATAGCAGAACAGTTGGGGTGATCTTTGCTGCTACTCCCCAACCATACTTATCAAATACATATTGACTGAGAAGCATCATTGTGAATGTAGCAATACCAGTGCAGGTTGAGAAGTCTCCCATAAATGCTGAGTACTCGTTCGGGCTTGGGAACTGCTCAGAGTATAAATAAGGAACTTATAAAATAAATAAATAAAATGAGGATCTGTATATACCTGAGCTTTAAGCTTTGATTTCCAAGTGACTTCCACAAGGTTGATACTAATACCATACGCCACCACTAAAGTAGCAAGATCCCTAATGTATGGTGATGACACCAAGAATTTCAAGCTCTCCATTGTTCCCATCTTTGGTTTGTTCTGTAAAAGAGGTACAAAGAGAGAAAACAAATCAGAAGAGTCCTCTACTCATAAGCTTCAACAAAAACACTTGTGCAGACCGTTACCTTTTTCTTCTGGCTACGGGCTGGAAGAGGAACATATCTATTGACCCACCAATAGAGGAAACAGATGATAAGTCCCATACCAACCACAATGCTCATCATGCCTTTCAATGAAACAGCCCAGCCGTCAACTCCAGGACCAAGATTCTTTCTCAAGTTAGAGAAGTATTTCACCGTTCTTCCCGAGAAGATGAGCGCAACATTGGCACCAAGCCCGAATAAAGGATAGAATTTCTTGGCTTCATCCACAGTTGTGATCTGCAAAAGAGATTGCTATTATGAAACTCACAAAACACAATCATTATATATCAAGAAAAGCTCAGCGAGAAATCCATAAAGTAAACACAAGAAGATCACAAAAGGCGAGAGAGCAGTTTAATCACCTGATTAGCAAAGCCCCAGAAGAGAACAGAAATAACAACACTACCCCAAAGCTCAGCCATGACATAAAACAAACAGAAACTCCAAATACGGAAGATAGCAAGAGGACCCATGAATCTGGGGCCGAGAGTGGCGAGGAGCTTATCAGCAAGAGCTTCAGGGTGAATATGGTTGCTGAGAGGGTACATGAGGAAACCGAAGGCGCCAAAGTAGAGGATGAAAGGGATAATAACAGTGTAAAAGAGGGCCTTTTTGGAGAGAAGATTGGAGAGTTTAGTGTAGAGGAGCATGAAGCCAATGGCCATAGGAAGATTGACCCATGTCTTCAAGAAAGGTATAATCTCAGCGGAACTTCCTTTAGCCGTCACCACCAAGACATCCTTTGTGTCCCTCAGGATTGTGTAATTGAAAAGAATGCAAAAGAACATCAACCCCAAAGGTATAATCTTTTTCAAGGTTGTAACTTCCACACCAAATATCTTCGGCGATGCTCCGGCGGACAGTGCCTCCGCCTTGCATAGGAACTCGGTGCTTCTGGAAATGGATATCCCGGGAAGGGTTGGCTCAAAGGCTTGAAATTTATTAAAGGATAGAGACAAGGCAGGTAGGTTTCTGGGCTTGGCAGCGAAAAGTCTGTGCTTTAAACCGTGGGATGGCTGAAGAACTCCGATGGGTTTGGAGGGTAAGGAGAGAAGTCCTCTCGTTTGAATCGCGGTTGCCATCTCTCTCTCTCTCTCTACCTCTCCAGCAAGCTAACCAGAGAGAAATGGAGGAGGAGATGATATAAGAAGATGGGTGAGTGCCAAGGAAGTATAGTTTCTGCCAGTCATCGATTTGTGGTCACTTGTATCATCGATTTTTCGCACCTGTAAATGTAATAATAAAAATGTTGGTGGAAGCTCACTGTCTTTAGACTCAATAAGCTCATCTTTTGGATTAGATTAAAGTAAATTAAAAAGACTGGTCTCGGGAAACAGTGAGCACGTTTTACCATATGAAGAAGGATCATTCTGGCTCTCTATGTGGTCCGGTCATCGATGACGTCAGGCTAGTGGCGGTTAGGACACTGACTGGAATGTTTGGTTTAAAGTCAAGATTTACATAATAAAATGGAAGGTTTAAGATTTTAATGCAGCTAATCATCATTTGCATATACAGTGGAGTATCAGTTTTTAATTTCGTTTTATTCGACTATTTACATAATAAATTTGACGGCCATGTTAATTCAATACGGGATAAATGAATGAGTGTAGAAATTATATTATTTTTTCGGGTCGACGAGCTATTTCCCCACGAGAACTATCATATAACATCAGATCCCCACCAAACTATGACCTAGTGTCAAATCTCCATGATTTGAAAGTTATGAACTTATTTCTCTATGAATTAACAATTTCGAAGGTATTTCTCCCCGAACGGATACTTCGAAACCTAATTACCCATAGACCATGGTTTTAATTGGTTTATTATTAACCAAATAGTTTAAACCGGCTAAACCAAACTAAAATTCATTTTAAACATTTTTTATTAAAGAATATTGTTTTCCTTTTTGTTTAAATTTCAAAATAAAGTTTTTTTTTTAACTTCAAAGAAGTTTTAGGTTTATATTTTTGTGTTTTCTGAAATTTAAAAAAAAAAATTACATAAAAATTTCATTTTATAAAGTTTAATAAAATCACAATGAACAAATAACCTTGTTAAATTTGTGTGTTTTGGGAAATTTGAAAGAAAAAAAAATAAAATTTTTATAAAAATATATGTCAAAAATTCTAATTTTTTTGAAAATTTAATTTACTTCAAAATTCAACAAAACATAGATTTTGACATATACTTTTACTTTCAAATTTGTTCATTGTAATTTTATTAAATTTTGTAAACATAAAATCTTGATGCAATTTTTATCTTAATTTTTTTTTAAAATGCAAATAATTTTTAGAAAATAGGAAAGATTTTTTGAATTAAAAAAAATCTATATTTTAAAATTTCAACAAGAAGAAAAACAATATTCTTTAATAAAAATTGTTTAAAATAAATTTTGGTTTGGTTTATCCGGTTTAAACTATTTGGTTAATAATAAACCAATTAAAACCATGGTCTTTGGGTAATTAAGTTTCGAAGTATCGGTTCGGGGAGAAATACATTCGAAATTGTTAATTCGTGGAGAAATAAGTTCATAACTTTAAAAGCATGTAGATTTAACACTAGGTCATAGTTTGGTGGAGATCTGATGCTATATGATAGTTCTCGTGGGGAAATAGCTGGTCGACCCTATTTTTTCAAAAAGGTGGCACGGGGAAAGTGGTAGGTAAAAGCGTTCTTCGATCTGAAATGAATCTCCGCACTCACCTTTCTCTCTCGACTCCTGCGTCCTCCGTTTTTTTCGGCTTTCAGATCTCAATCCGCGCCAATGGTTATTGTAAATAGCATAGGGGGGCTCCCTCGTCGATTGATTTTTGTTTTCACTCCAGCATGTGTCGAAGATGTGAGATATGCTTATTGCAACTAGAATCCGAATTGCAGGTATTGTTTTTTCATTCTTGTTATTTGATGGTTGTCAATTGAGAGACTGATTGGAGGGAAATTAGATATGAGAGACCATTATGGATTTTTGATGTTTTACTTATGGATGTATATCATCATTCATCAGATAGCAGTTTATTTGTTTCTGATTGCTATTACTTTGGGCTGGCTGGAGACAAGAAATGTCTTTTTGAGTGCCCTTTGTGTTCACAGTAACCAACAACGTTCTCTTTAATCCACAAGCTAATTAAACTGACCAGCCCATAATGCTTCAAGTGGTTGTTCCTCCTGATGAACCACCACTGAACTCGGTGGATAACTGGTAGTCTAGTCTCGGCTTCTGAAACCATCTTCCTCCTTTCTTTTTTTGCCTAATAATTCACTGATTTCTCTTTGCATTTGATTTTATTATTAATATATTAACTTATTACTTTTTTTTAAAAAAGTTGAAACCACTGCACATACATATACACGATGATGTGCTAAATAATGATAATTTAAACATTAGGGATGATGCTATTGAGACATCAACAGAAACTTTGAACAAGTTTCAATATTTTGGGTTATGAATTCTTCAGTACGGAGCCCAACTGGGAACTCTGGTCATGGCTCCATTATCCACTCTTGTTGGCATGTGAGGCGAAGGACTAAAGTAATAGTTCCACACCACTCCATTCACGTTGCGCTGTATCAATGCTGAATGAGGAGGAGGAAGCTGATGATGCATGGGGGTATTACGATCTGGAAGACCCGCTGCAGTCATGATTTCAGTGTACTCAACAGCTCTCTGCATCTCATCCCACTCCCGTCGTCTCACTGGGTCGACCAAGGGTCTGGTGAAACGGGGATGATCAGCTTTCAAGTGCTTCACTAGCTGAATATAAGTCCCTGAGAAGGCGCAACCGTCGAAAGCGCATGATCTTGGTTTAGCATTAAAATATCTCCTTGCAGCCGACACTTTGATCGTCTCTTTAACCTCTCCTCTGCAGTTAGGACAGCTTATGATGGCCTTGGTAAAGCGGTTCCTGTTTTTTCTGTGGTACTGTTTGAAACAGTTGGAGTGACGACGACTGGTGTCGCACATGTAAGTACAGCATCCGTTGGAGAAGGAAGAGCACTTCAAGAGAACCGCATTATGTGGGGGTTCCAGGCAGATGACACACCGGATATCCTGCCACTGGACTGGGCCTTGTGTCTGGTTAGGCGACTCAGGTTGGATCTCTCTCTGAGTCCTTGAAGAACGAAGAGGGTATGGTGACACTCTGGTCCTGTTGCTTGGCACTGGTCTCTCCTTGGGCATTTTTCCTGTTGCTAAAAGGTCATTTCAGCATTGATCAGTAACAACATGAAAATCAGCTTCAAAAACCTTTCAAGATTGAACACTTTACTAGTACAAAAGAAAGAAACTGCAAGTGCAGAGAGATCCAGGAAAGAGGTAAGAAAGCAAGCAAATTTCATGAATCAAATACAACAACACAATTGGATGATCAGAAAAAAAAACACAAAAAGAACAAAATAAATGAATTAAACACTATCACAAACAGACAAACAAACCAATTGTAACAGAATGTCCAGATGATGATCATCTTTCTCGTTAACGATGATCGCGCATTGTGATTCAGAATCATAATTCTGACGATTTATACTATTGGATGAGTTTGTTCACAGTTCTAATAATAAAGATGTTATCGTTCTTCGGATCAGACATCTGGACACAACTTCGTCGAATCAACGAATGAAATTGGTAGAAAGGGAGCGACATATATTTACCTTAAGCCGCTAAATTTTTGATTTATTTTCTTCTGAAGCGGTGAGTACATGTTTGTGTGAGAGTTCTGTCTCCTTTTTATAAGCTGCCCCCGTCTGTCCTATTTTACTATTGTACCCCTTTCTTTTTCTCCACCCTTTCCTCTCTTCCCTTTTGCCTACAAAATTGTCTTTTTCTTTGTTGACAATTATGGATTTTCCCTTCAATGATGACCAAAATCAAAGAAATCACTTTTTCCTTGTTTGTAAACAAGTTGAAAAAAAGCATTATCTTTTCAAAAAAAAGATATGTATCTTCTTATCAAACAAACTATACAAATCTCATTCTTTCTTAATATTTTTGATCAATTAAACATATAAATCCAATTACAATTATTGTACTTTAAATATAAATCTTTTAAACTATCTACACATATATTTAATTTAAATTTAATATGTTTAATACGGCAAATATACGGCGCCTATAATAGTTTAAAATACTAAATAATAATTTAGTACTCACATATACATATTTTCCATTTTAACTTAAACTATATTGTGTTGACACTAGTCAATTTTTTTAAAAGAAAACATTATTGCTTATATTTTTTTTACTAAATTCTGCTTATATAATACATTGAAAATGGTTGAACAAAGGATGGTAACCTGAAAGTAATAATACATTATTTCATTTTTTCTAAAAACATATTGTATACATTACATATATCTAATAAAAAAATTTTAAAAACTTTTTTTTTATTTTAATTGATCTTAATTCATTTAATGTAGCGTTGATAATAGCCAAATTTATCAAACAACAATTTGTTGCTACTTTTAATAAATTTAGCACGTATGAGTATTGAAAAGCTTTTTTTTTTTTGCTTAGCAATTGAAAAAGAGCATGGTACTGAATTTATTTAAAAACCAGTTGCAAATTTATTGGGAAAAAATTGCAATATGTTTTTAAATAAATTCAGCACCATATTTTTAATTTTACAAAATTAAGTAAAACATTCTTACGTTTTTACTTATGTACATCTTTTATTTTAATTCAAATAATATGGTAAAAATGAGAGCAAACTATATACATATCTTATTTGTCAAATTAGTAAGTAACCAATTTTAATCGTTTTTAAGTTGATCATTTAAAATCTTTACAAAGTTACATAATTACAAAACATAACTGTAATAAGAATAAATAGTGCATATCAAATATTATTTACCTAAATACATGTATAGTAATTGATTAAGAGGTTATATCCAAAATTCAAACAAAATTTGAGTTTCCAAAAATATGGCTGGATGAACAAATCAATACATATACCAAAGTGTAGTAACCTTTGACCGTATAGCTTTTGCTACCTTGCCAAAATATTGATATTGAAGGATCTTTTTTGTATATAATGTCTTTCTTTCTATTTTATAACAGTAGAGTAGACGACCATAATTGATTGTCGTTGCCCCATAAATGAAAACATATTCGAGTTGGGGTCGTAAAGTAGAAAAGAAAGATATAATCAGGGAACTTAACGGGCCATTAGAAGGCGTGATATGACATGTTATTGGTTAGCATAAAGAGGGATAATATGTTCTGTGTTAGGGCTAAGGGCTAGTAGGCTCAGAAAAATGGAATGGTGTAAGACGGACGTCGAAATGAAGCCTAAGACCGTGTGATTAATCTGAGCCCAACCCACCACAGTTTTCTGTAAGATCAATCAAACCTCAAAATGGGTGTTTGCCTAAATGAGGATCTCAAGGGAAATCTACACTGACACTCATCATCGTATCACAATTAATCAGTCATTCCTAACGATTCCCAAACTTGCATCATCGCTATCTTTAGTACCCTTTCCTCAGATTATGATTTATCTTTAGCACTATTTTTTTTGTCCATCAAACATGCTATGATCAACGTTTCTACCAATTTGAATTTGCAACTGAAACATCCTTCCTTGTAACAGATTAAATAGATTTTTGTCTTCTGAAAAACAAATTCGAATCTTTGGTTAAACTTCTTTTAAAAAGAAAGAAAAAACTTCCATCAGAATACAAACAGATAACATGTACCCTTATATATAAATAATTTTGGAATTATTCATGGCGGTTCTAAGCAAGCGACAAGTCTTTTCTTTTTGTCATCACAAATAGTACTGAAATTGCATAATAACATAGACATACGCCCATGTATCATGTTTATATTGTGAGCGTACATATATGTACTGGGGATTTTGAAGTGATTGTAATCTTTTTATGACTGAAGATAAGGATGATCAATTTGACTGGTAGTGATGGGTGAGGTTAACATTGTGGGCATCTATATCACCTTCTTCTTTTATTTTCCTTATTAGTTGTCTCTTTCGTGAACAATAATAATATGTACATAGAGGCTGACACACAATTCACACAACCAAATGAATCATTAGAAAAGAACATAATCAACGGAGTAATGACACTATATATATACATATTCGGTATTCAATCAAATCATCTTCAGTTACGGATAAGGCGCCTTTTTTCTCTCTAGCAATTTGATTTTTCTTTCTAACCGATCATCATCGTACTATTAAAATGAAAGCCCTTTTGTTCTCATGCATAAGTTTTTAGCTGTAGTTCAAAGATCTGACCAAGTTTATTTATTATTGGCTTCATGAATTTATTTGATGGTTATTATTATTTTCTTTTTAATATCGACTAAGAATCAGTAGTCTAGATTTCTAGTTTCAACTTCTTCTTTTTCTCAACTATCCATTTAAACTAGATCAATTATTGGTTAGACGAATCTATTTTTCAAAAAGCACTTTCGTTTGTATGTGTCTGATCTATATGAGAGAAAATATAATCTTGTGTAACAACTGAAAATTGCAAATGTTGGCCAATAAATTTGATTCGTAATCATATCCACCAGATTGTAGTTTCAACATTCAACCAATCAAATCATAGATATAAAGAGGTGCGAGTCACCAAAGATAGATTTTTTTAAGAAAATTGATCCATGTTGGAGGATGCTTGATAAAACTGTATACTATGCCATTATCTAATGAAATGAAAATTGATTTGATAAATAAATATTTGGCTACATGTTTTAACTTAAGAGTCTACAGTACACCTACCACTAAAAAGCCTGGTGTTCAACTAGGCAAGTATTTGGTTTATCATCAACATGGATACTATTTGTTTAGAGAATTCAAATAAGCAGAGTAAAAAATAACGGATTTACGAAATATATATATATATATATATAATTAAATAATTAATGAAAAGGGACATAACTCATTTAAAATATATTTCATCCGTTTTAAAATAAGTGTCGTTTTAGAGAATTTTTTTTGTTACAAAATAAGTGTCGTTTTCGACTTTCGATACAAAATTTATTAATTTTATGCAACAGTTTATTTTTCTATTGGTTGAAATATGGTTAGGTGTATAGGTAATTGTGTTTTTATATAGAAAATATACAAAATTAATTGTTTTCTTAATCCGTGTGTAAAAACCTAAAGTGACACTTACAATGAAACAAATGAAATGGAGGGAATACTTAATAAAAAGGATGCAGTAGTGAACAATGAGTTTTTAGCAAACAAAACGAAGAAGAAGGAGGAAGAGATAGCGCCATCCATGGCGGGTCTTCAGAGATCCACCGTATCGTTCTGCCGACAGGGATCTTCTGGTATAGTCTGGGACGATCGGCTCGTTGCCGAGCTAAACGAGCAGAAAGGCGAAACTCAACAACAGGAGGTCAGGACCAGACAGTCAAACCTGTTATCGATCATCAAAGGGCGGAGCAGCTAAACGAAACACGGGAAGAATGTCTCCAGCCGTGAGTGTCAGGCGTTTGTATGTTGCTCTGTTTTCGGGAAGAAACCGGTTAATCAGAGGACAAGGCCAGCCAAGCGGAGATCCAGGTAAGGATACGGTACACGAGAGAGGATGAAAAGATTTAAAGAAAAAAATAATGACACAGTACAAATATATTACTGTTTACTCATACCAGCGTTTAGTTTATATATTTATATCTGTTTGATTTCCATTTTTTTGCCGTTTAGCAACCAGTTGACTTGTGGTTATCTCTATACGATAATTAAGAACTTGACGACCTCCAATCCAAAACCAAAACAAAAAAAAAACTACTTTTTGTTATTTTCTGAAAGTGTGCGTTTACTGGGAAGGAATGAAACAGAAGAGAGATCATTATCTTGGAGAGGAAGCAGCTAACAAACTAAGGAAAGAAACTGGTGATTATCCTTTCTTTTGGCCACGAGGTGATGATGATGCCAAGCGTGGAGGTGGGCATCACCACACAAATTTCCTTTCTCTAGCAAAGGAAATGGGTAAATATTATTGGTCACAAAAGATGTTGGGTCTGTACAAAGCACAACTTTTGGATACATCCATGACTTACTGAGTATTCATCCTCAAGAACAAAAAGTTTAAGATGATGATAGTGAGTGTGCCCACATCTAGCTAATACAAGAGAAGCTCAGGAGAACGAAAGAAAGAAAGAAAGAAAGACAATCCTCTACCAGAGAAGCCTTGTCAAGAAAGAAACCCCATGTCACAAACAGATTTATTACTTTGACCGGACATTGGAGAAGGAAGTTCTCGATGATTAGAGCAGAATTAACTAGGGTCTCTTAAGGTGGAGTTTTTAGCTTTTCTAAGAGACGTATCTTAGTTTTTAACTAAGAAAATCTAAGAACCATCTCTTAAATAAGAACCATAAGATCCGTCTCTTAGCGGGAAAAATGTAAAAAAAAAAAAAAAAAAAAAGATAAATTTTACGTTAAAAACTCCACCTTAAGAGACCCAGGTTAATCATATGACCTTAGGTTTCAAAGTTAAGACTTTAACAGTCCTCTTGCAGCCGTATTAATAAAATTCTATAACAATTTACATATTTTCTATCATTTTTATTTAATTTTGTATTATTAAAACAAATTAAACAATCCCTGTAACCAATAAAAAAATATTTTTTCGTATATTTTATAATTTAATTTTTTTAAAAACAATTATAAATTTTTAAATTTTTTAAAAGATTCGCCTTTGATATTTTTGTTTATTATTTTTGATAAATGTTTTATAAAATACCACACTTTGCACAGCATGAGGCATATTATTATTATTACCTAGTACAATAATAGAGTTCCATCATATAAATTGAGTCATTAAAGACACGAAGAAGGTCAATCTCTTTCGTGAACACGTTGGAGCATGCATTCCTCTCTCAACATTCAACCTTAATTCATCTACGTATATATATGACAGACAAATCCGATTATGAATTAACCTTTGTAATAAATACATAGCGTGACAACATTCAACCTTAATTCATCTTCAAAGCTTCGAGAGAAGTCCTAAAAAACGTTATAATCTAGAGAATACATAGCGTGACAAAAGAACAGAGCCCCCCGCCCAGTTGATGAAAGTGATGATGAATGTGAAGCACTGAGGGCATCCACAACAATGAACCCCTTGGGGTTCATCTTTGCATTTTTTTATTATTAAATTTTTTTGTTTTTCTTTTTTGTTTTTAAAAAAAAAAAAAAAAAAAATAGACCAATCGCGGGCTGTTACGTGTCGTGAACAGTGGTGATACGGGTTCACCAGAGTGAACCCCAAAAGCACGGATTCATCACTGTTCATCTAGAAAACTGTGTGAACCCCCCTTATGAACCCTCAGTACTTGCTCTGAGATCTCTCATCTCTCACCGCTTGCCGTATTTAACGTCTCCAATCGTCAGCTAAAATCTAAAAAAACGTGTCGAGCATTGTCTCGATCTGAGCTTACCACTGTAGCGGACAGTTACGTTTAGCATTTGTCTCTATCTCTTGCTTCACCCAGCACCGTCAGTTTTTCTGTAAGAAACTATGTACTGATGGGGACAAAAGGGTGAAAGGTGGGTTCCACATTTGCCCATGTGGTATGGTCAACGTGTCAAAGTATCAGAGGCCAAGGGTTTTGTGCGATCTTTATCTATGAATCTATGGTCCCGTAGAATAATTTCTCATTGTTTTTCTCTTGGCTGGTGTCGACTTTTAGAGTGAGACCAATAATATATACACTTATCTTTACACTATAATTATGCGGCTCTTACCATTATATAAAGACCCTACTCAGTGTATACATATTATCACGAGACTCATGAACGGTGTTAGTTTAATATAAAACAACCATATTTGTAATAAACCTGAGTGATCATAATGTTATTGAGAAGCACATCTGCTCCGATACTCAACTCGTGGCTTCCACATCACTGTTCGAGAGAATCATCACCGGAGCGCGAGTCACAGCTCCAGCGCCGAAACAGATCGCTGTCTATTCTCTCTTCAAAGTCCATAGACGAACACACAGGAGAGATGTTGCACCAAACTCTCTCTGAGAACAAGGAGAGTGTTCTTAAATCAAGTAACAACGAGCACGACAGCGGTAACGTAATACAACGCAGGTCATCTTTAGATGAAAGTTCCTACGTAACAGCCTACAGGAGAAAGATTTTAGATCCTTCATCCGCCTTTTTAAGGGAGCGTCTGTTCTCGAGCTCCGGACTAGGAGAAAAGGTCAGTGATGACGACGATCGTCTGGAGACTCTTGTGAGTGGTGGTGGTGACGGTATGGGAAGCAGCGGTGGCAAGATATGTACGGGAGGCGGTGTCGGTGGAAGCGGAGTTGACGACGGTGGAAGTGAGGACGCCACCGATGTGTACTACCGGGAGCTGATCGACTTGAATCCTGGAAACTCTCTTTTGACCGGAAACTACGCCAAGTTCCTGAATGAGGTAATAAGTTGAGTATAGATTTGGTCAAGATTATTCTTCTTTTTTTTTTAAGTGTATTTCTTAGCCGTTCTTTTTAATTTTTCTTTTATACAGGATATTTTACTAGAAATCAATCCACGTGTAAAGTATGTATTGCATGGATATTTGTAACAAAATCAAAGTTTTCATATTTTTTTTGTAACACAAAATTTTCATGTTTAGTTTCAGGAATAAAGAAAGTAAACAAAAATCCATCTTTGATAAATAATAGATACGTCTACATTATGAACAGGTGAGAGGAGACATGAAGAGAGCAGAAGAGTATTGTGAGAGAGCAATTTTGGGGAACACCAACGATGGAAACGTTCTCTCGATGTACGCCGATCTCATTTTGCAAAACCACGGTGATCGTAAAAGAGCACACTCCTATTTCCAACAAGCTGTCCAAATGTCCCCCGAAGATTGGTAATTTTGCAACATCTACTTTATATAACCATATCACAGTTTAAGGATAATTATTTTAAGACTATGATAACAATAGTGCAATAATGGTTCAGCTACGTGCAAGCTTCCTACGCAAGGTTTCTGTGGGATGTGGAGGAGAAGGAAGATGAAGTCGATGGAGAAGAAGAGCAAAGGAGTGATGAAATTGGCAGCATGCCTTCAACTACCACCTTCCGTGACTTCTCCCAATGCTCTGCTATTTCCACACAGTCCTAGTTATGTAGACCTTCATCTATAGTACGTAGTATCCAAACAAATAAATAAAAAGGTACCGTATGCAATATGCATGTTTAATACACAACATGTTAAGAGAATCTCGTTATGTTCTTGTACACTTCTAATATATGGTTATGTTTTCTCTATGCAGCAGTATATATATATATATATATTTTTTTATTTTTTTTTTTTGTCTCTTACAATTACAACTATTCAAAATGAGACAGTAAGTACATAGCCAAAGTTTAGCCAACCACAGCTATATTGAACTACTAGAATATTAGGCCTTAAAAGACAGATTTCTTGTTGGTAAGTGATTTAAGATGTGAGAGAAAGACAATGACAAGTTTGTAAGACTGAATATTTTTCTTGCTTAACATTTACAAAACATTAAAGACTAAGTAGAATAATTTGTAATCCTCCTCTCTTAGACCACCTCCAATGGGGGGGTTCTTAGGTGATTTTTAGGGGTTCTAAAACATTGTGGGGCCCACAATTCTTTTAGAACCAGCTCTAAAAACTCCTCATTAAGAACCTGGTTCTTAAACTGTTTGCGGACCCCACTGACACGTGGCGGCCCGCGATTGGTTCATCTTTTTTATTTTATTTTTTTAATTAAAAAAATCAAAAAAAAAATCAAAAAAAAAAAAGTTTAGAACCCCAACGGGATTCCAAACCGTTGGAGGTGCTCTTATTATCTAAAAGTCGATTATTCATCATAATGGGTAAGTAAGAAAGGATTTAATTGGTTAAAGAAGAGTCGATGTTGCTTTCACGAAACACTCCTCTGTCGTTAATCCTATGTTTGCAACTTCTGACTGTTTGCTCCTTTGTATACTGGACTTGATGTGTTCGGCGCGCGGGAGAGTAAATAACGAATCTGGACTCGTCCTGACTATTGGCTGACATAAAAACCTCACACGCTACTGGTCCATCAAGAGGGCGTTGGTCCAATGACGTAGATACCATTCCACCATGCTTCTAGAGAAGAGGTGTGGATAGTCGATTTCATTTAACTAAATTAGGGAATGTGGGGATTAAGCATATTCGGCGGTCACGTTCAGGCATTGTGAAATCTGAACAAAATGAGATCAAACACTCAAGTTATGAGAGTATCCCAATTGGAGACTTCTCGACAGTTTTTTTTTTTTCAAACTAAATGCACATACATAAAACTAGTTATAAATATCTCAAAATCATGAAACTGAGAGTAATTTTTCATGATTTTGAATTTTATTCAAAACAATAATTATAATACATTTATTTTATTATCTTTTGGGTATCTTTATGATATGATATTCTCGATAAATATAGTCTAATAAATTTCAATTTTATGGTTCACTCACTGTGACATTACTTTTTTTTGACAGAAATCGAAAGTTCCATTCTGCTATATTGTTGTGTCAGTACAACTTAAGAATCTAATAAAGTGAAGAAGTAATTAATCATATCTGACAGAATAAATAACTTTTATCCCTGACTCCCAAAGATTTGGATTATAGTTGAACCGTCCTATGGCAAGTGTCTATTGAAAGAAAAGGTAGGTGTGACACATCCTTTATAGGTAACAGCTTAGTATTTTTGACTAATGTAAATTCTGAACTCGTTCGAGATAACCTATAACTTTTTGCCTACCTCACCAACAAAAAAGGGATTTAAATTGACAAAAGAAAACATTTATCTACATACATACAACTAACACTTTTTGAAAAGACGTTAAAACCTTTTGTTATCCCGAATTAAACAGCTGTAACTAAGAGTAATAATTCAAATAAAAATGAAACCACAGGAAAGTGACAGAGACAAGAAAGATTGGTCCAAATCGTTCCTTTGAAGCCGACAGAAACTCACAACTAGAATAGCTAGTAGTAGTATTATTAATTAATTAATTAATTCCACTCGTTTTTGTTTCCCACCCAAAGAAAGAAAGAAAAGAAATCAATGATCTTCTGCGGAAGGGTGCACCTGTTCTTCACCAAGCTCAACGTAATCGTCACCGTAGATCTGATCAAGTACAAGGATCAATCCCATGGCAAAGGCCCCATCAAAACCGGCCTTCAGGTTCAACGAGAAAACGTCTTTCCCAAGCATCACGTTCGTAGACGCATCCACTTTGCGACGTATCTCCGCCACCTTCCGCCTAGTCTCCGCCTCCAGCACGGTGCAGCTCCTTTGCCCGAAATTTCCTTCGATCAAGTACTCGCTGCACTCGTAAACCTCCACCGTCACGCTGTTCCTACCGATTATCGACGATCTCCTCACCCCGAAGATCGGTTTCTGGCCGTCTGTTCTCTCCCCGAGATAACCCTCCCATCTCCGTCGCAAACTTGGCCTCTGTTTAGACAAGCAAAATAACTTTATCCGAATTGACTGATCCGTATATATATATATATATATATAAGGAAGTATACCTTTCTTCGGAGGGTGAGGAGGCAGCGACCATGAGCGTCCATGAGGACAACCTCGTCGGTGTCGCGGTTGTTGGGACCACCGTAAGAGTCCACCCTGAAGACCAGAGAGCCCTTGCAGTCGTAAACCGTGAAACCATCGCCGGCGAAAAAGAGAGAAGTTTTCCGAACAGTCAGGTTCTTGTCTTGCCCGTGTATAAATTTACTGTCCACCAGAAAACCGCCCTTCATTTTTCGATTGTTTCCTAATCACAAAACTCAAACTCTTATCAGTTTCTTGCTGTGAGAATGTGATTGATTGATGCTTTGTAAAGCTTTTTGTTACTTTTAAGACAGGGGAAGAGATCGAGGAAAGACAAGTAAGTGAAGGTTGGGGAAAAAAAAGGGAAGACAACGAGTGCAAGATTTATAATAAGCGGAGAAAATCTCTTTTGAAGGATTTTACTGTTTCAGCAAATGTTAGAGTGCCACGTGACGAGGACCAGTCTCTTGAACATCTTTCAATTACGTAGATGTTCACTTCACCTTTTTTTTTTTCTTTTCTTTTTTAATCTTTCTAATCTTCGCTTTACAGTTAGGCCATGATTAACTCGGGTCTCTTAAGGTGAGGTTCTCAACGTAAAATTTGTCTTTTTAATTTAATTTTTTTTTTTTTTACATTTTTCCCGCTAAGAGACGGCTCTTATGGTTCTTATTTAAGAGACGGTTCTTAGGTTTTCTTAGTTAAAAGCTAAGATACGTCTCTTAGAAAAGCTAAGAACCCCACCTTAAGAGACCCCGGTTAATCCTGCTCTTAGTAACATCTTTCCTATGTTTTTTAATAGATGATGTTTTGTGTTAATGTACAAACATTAAAAAAATTACATTTATCAAAAAAATATTTTTATAGATATAATTTTAAAATCATTCAACCAATTATAAAAAATATTGTAAATTTTTATTGGTTCAACAATTTCTAATAAAGGTAAAATTAATTTAAAAAATTTAAAATGTATCTTAAAATCTTAAAATATCATATATTTTCAAATAACATAAACTTTCTAAACATCATGTAAAAAGAACGGAAGAAATATTATTAATGTACCATCGCGTTTGCTCATGCAAGATACAACTTAAGAGTCCAAGAAAACGTAACTTATGGAGATGATAAAATTACAGTATTTTTCTTGTGTTTCTTTCAATTTGCTTATACTTTATCTAAAAGCTTTGTTTCATTTCTAGTTATTGGGTGAAGCAATTAGTTTTGTAGATTATATTCCTTTAAAAGGCAACTTCCGATTAAAATGCATATCTTCGTCTAATATTAATTTTCAGGTATTAGATATCTCCAACATTTAATTGCTTTTTTTTTGTTTAGCTATTAGTTATCACATGTATATGCGGTGTGCAAGATTCTTGTTGGACGGTCTTGGGAACACTACTTTCCTTTCCGAAATTCCGATCACTGTTTCTCCTTCTCTCCTTTTTTTCGGATTCTGACATTATTTCGAACATATTGTAAGGCCATTATCGATTAGTACAGATCAAAAGGATACTTTTGTTTCTATCTTTAGTATTAAAATACTAATAAAGCCATTAGGGTATCGTGTGGGCATCAAAGTACACATTCTTGATTCTCCTTTGTAAGTAGTTAACTCCACAAATCATATAAATCTCGTTTTTTTATAACGCTTAACATTAGAATAACTAAGTAACTAAATGTTGGTTGATGAAAAAGAATGGAGCTGTGGAATGCATCTTAGCTTTTATAAGTTGAAGCTAACAGCCTCACAAAATCTTCTCAGATCTAGTTTGTTGATATGTTTGTATTCTCTATTATTTTATTTATGCATAATAATGTGAACCTTTACATCAAGGTCCATGGCCAGCTAGCTTGTCAATAGCATAGTACTAAGTTTTTTAAAAAATATCGGTACTGAAACGGAAACGACTTAAAACCGTGTAACATGTGTGTTTTCCCATGCACGACCGTATACCCAATCCATGATACCCATCAAGTGGCCCGCATGGGGAAAAAGATTCCCACTATACACATCATTAAAGATAAACATAATCCTTGAGATCTCATAAAATACAAACTAGACATAATGTCTTTAAAATCAATTATTTTTGTATGACAACGATTTATTGAAACCTTTAAGCAAAATCATGTGTTATACAAAGAACTTAGACGTATCTGACCCATTTAAAAATCATGTGTTATACAAAACGACGTCGTTTTGCTAGTTAACAGACGTTTGAAGAGTTAAATGTTGACTTAATCGGGTTTCTAATTTGTCCCAGTCAACAAAATATGAGATTTAAAAAGGCAATTTTAAAATAATTGAAGGTTTTTTTGGTTCAAACATAAGTTTAAACTTTTTTTGGCATGAATTTAAAAGTTCAAGCTTTTATTGACCTTTCTCTCTATCATTATTTGGTAGTTGTCTATTATGGCTGCATGGGTTATGTTTGTGAATAATAACAAACGAGAATGGGATATTTTGTTAATAGTATATATTTTGGGTGAAATATCTGATTAGGTAGAAATTACACCTGAATTTCGGATTCAGTATTGTTTCAATAAATAAAAGTATCTATTTTTTAGCTAATTTAGATGAATAAGTCTAGCACTCGATCTGACCCGATTGACTGAAAAGAAGATAAAAAGGATACCAACACACAATCAACGCGTTTCCAAGGCGGGCGGTAACCTCTATCACTAAGATAAAAGATAGTCAAGGCATGTATATAATTGTTCGTCAGCCTCACAGACGATGCTGCATAAATGCCTAGTGAGTTTAATACAGTATTGTATGTGGCTAAAAGTAAAGAAATTTAAATCCTTGATGCAAGTGTGGCTCAAGTTCTACTGAGGATTCTTTGACTTGTTCAACCTCATAAGAGGCCCTTCCTGTTTTTAATTTTGATTTTTTTTTTTGGCTTGGAATGGTCTCAAGTTTTCTTTCTTTTGATGATGAAATTCAAATACTTATAAAAAAAAAGAAGAGTATCGGTTAATTGCCGTACTAAGATATTTTGTTTGCTGTTTTCTTCTAACATTTTTGAAATTAATTTCCTTCTCAAGATAATTATTTCAACTATTTTGTAGTTTTAATACTTCTGCATACAAACTATTGCAGACCAAAACAGAATTCAAATATAAATTAGTTGTCGTAATCTGGAGAATTGACGCAAAGCTTCATAGTAGTAGTCAGTTATTCTTTATAACAAAGCAACCATCAAACCCAAATACAAATGTTTTTCTGCATCAATATAGAAAAAAAAAACAATGAAGAAGAAGCAGTATGATATTAGTTAGGGCAGTGGCCTAATCTCAATTCCATGGACAATAAGACCTTTCTTCTCAAAAGGCCTCTTTGTCTCCTTGAGACTCATCTCTATAACACCCATATCCCCTCTCCTTTTGAAGAATTGTCCCAACTCCACCTCATACCAGCCGTCACTTCTCAGCTCAGCGCGCTGACCTTGTTCGCTTCCCGGATTCTGCATGAGACTGACCATGGAAGGCTGAACATCAACAGGGTCGGTACCAGCCAAAACAAGGGATGCCTCCACGGGCTGGCG
This sequence comes from Moricandia moricandioides, assembly GCA_905132885.1. Classification (NCBI taxonomy): domain Eukaryota; kingdom Viridiplantae; phylum Streptophyta; class Magnoliopsida; order Brassicales; family Brassicaceae; genus Moricandia; species Moricandia moricandioides. Next base: position 22,220 of record CAJHQQ010002948.1, read on the forward strand.
AAAACCGTAGGGGTCAAGGTTCCACTTAAAGACAAGGTAAGCGGCGTAGAGGGTGTCGTCAGAGAGAAGGGTTGTGTTGATTTTTCCAGTGATGTCAAGCCACCATACCATTTTAAGGGCAGCCACTTCTTTGAACCTGTAAGTGAGAACCAAAAGACGTTTGATGAATATTTAAAAAAAAAAAAAAAGAATCAATGCAGAAAAGGGGAGATTGAGCCTTGAGGGCAGCGTGTAGACCTGGCATCAGGAAGAGAGATCCAGTGCCAGTATCTTTGATCATGTCCCCAAGTAATATTCAAGGCCCTAGCAGACATCATGTAACACTTGTTACCAGTACTTCTCTCCAGCGAAAAGCTCTGTTTTGGATCACACAATGCGGTCAAAACATGATAGATCCAGAAAGATTGATTTATAAGTTAGGGTGTTTGACTACTAGGAACTGGTAGTAAGTACATCCACAATCACAAGACAAGCAGTGTCAACCTTTTGGTTGAACTGAACAGACCTTTAAAAAAAAATATATACAAACTTTGGAAATCCCATTGATACAATACCACGTTGACTATTACTTTCTAGACAAGACAGGTTAGCAGAGTTGATTTCAGAGCAAATGAGTAACACGGATCCGATCGAATTGGAATCACAATTACTAAGATTGTTAGGGAGGTAAAAAAAAAGAAGAAGAATAAAGTTTACCAACTGGGAGCAGTGGAGAAGAAGAGGGTAATGGACGAGGGAGAAGAAGAGGTGTTTCTTGGTAGGAAGACCCTCAGGTGCCCTAAAACCCTCGGGGAACTCGGAAGGTAAGAAGTGATTCCAGACATGGTCGGAGTCAGCGGCGGATCTGAAGCACTTGGAGACGGCCGATGATCGGCAAACGTCTCGAGGCGTAGTCAGGGAAAGGATCTTAGCGATGCAGTCCTCTGGCAGATTATTCATTGCTTTGCTTTGCTTTCTACCAGAGGAAAGAAGATCTCTCATATATGTAGTAACTCGTTTAGTTGGGAACAAGGGACGTGGAAACGTTTATTCTATTTTTCTATTCTTTTCTTACTCGCTTCATCACCATCCAAGGAGACAATTCCTCTCATACCCTTAAATCTCAATTTCTAATCTCTCTAGGACACATTTTTTCTTTTAATTTTCTATGTCAAACGAAAAAATATAAAATTAAAATTGAAACGTGAATATTTTTTATTTGATTTATAGAATTTGATAAAAATATTTCAAAAATCAAAAACTTTTTTTTCCATATTTTCACGAAAATCATCAAAAATATGATTAAAAACGATTTTAAAATACTTTTTTTTGAATTTGAAACCTATAGAATTTAAATATTTGCCCATGGGTTCATCCATCCATTGGGGGGTTAGGGTTTAGTTTTGAACACCGGATAGGATTTAATTTGGGGTTTAGGTTTTATTAAAAAAAGAATTATAAAATAGGGGTATAAGAGATCGTGCGAGCCCATAGAAGATTACCTCTAAAAAAATAGGGTACTCCCATCCAACACCACTTTTGTTAAGTAACCGCGTGCAGATCCACCTTTTTTTTTTTTCTTATTACAATTTTTCCTTTGAGATGTTCTTATTGTGGGCCCCCAGTGGACCCAACTATCTTCTTTTATCGTCACCCTTAGCCCAGTTTCTTTTCTTGTAGCTTTTTTTTACTATCTAACATGATTGAAACTGACAACAGTTCATATGTATAAAGCAATTTGTAATTTAAATGATGAAGAGAGTCACACACACCGTTACAATTAAAAAGTCAAACATGAAAGAAAAATCCAGGAGAATGGCTTGGCTTAGCTTGCTCAACACACACACGATTGTCACGCACAATAAGCTTGCTCATTTAATTATCGGAACCGAGACATTATTTGTAAAATCTACATTGGATATCTGACACCTGCCGCTAATATCCTCTGCTGCTCCAGCTGCAGCCATTCAGATTAATTAAGTCCAACAAAAATATGAGTGTAACATCAATAACACTTATTTTGTTGGCTAAGAACATTAATACTCCAGATTACATACGTATGGTTGATCTGCCAGATTAAATCTTATATAAGCTGGCGTAAGTACCTGGAAGAGTTCATGCATCATATTCTTGAGGTAATGGTACTCATGCTCTACAACCTCCAGTCCTCTCAAGCACCTGAAGTATCATCATGATATTTTTTAAGGGAGAAAAAAACGATTATATAATGAGCACCTATTTTTGGTAAGTAAAATGAATGCAATGAAATGGTCATTTGTACCCTGGGCGGTTGTTAAGCTCGGAAGCAGAGCGAAATGCAACACATAAGTTACGAACCCTACGAGCACCAATGCTGTAACTGCTTCCTAGCAACTGATTCAGATGCAATCCTATCTTCTTGTAGTCCGAGAATTCTCTATCCATCCTACTCATTTATTTATTTATTTACATTTTAAACCTAATAACTATATATATGTATATAGATCATGGAGCACAACAATAATCTAAGGTTACGGAGCAGCTTCTCGGATTCGTCGAAATAGATATTAATGACATCGTAGACAAAGATCGGTGAAGTGTCATCTTGAAGCTGTTGCAGCTGCAAAAACTGCTCGTCCAGCACTCCCTATCCCTTTTAATTAGAACCAACTCATATATACATTAGTTAGATAAATAAAATGTGAATGGAGAGGTTGTTTTATATACTAATTATGAAACCTGGTGGAAAAGGGAGGTTAGAAGGCGGTTGATGTCGGCATGAAGCCGGTCAACACCCAACCCCAACATCCACAACGGCACACCCGTCTTGTCTGGTTTTCCAGTACAATCTTTCTTCTTATTGTTTTACGGGTCGGTCTTGCTTCAACTCCTTCCGAGAGGCGCAGGGTTTATGTTATAATCCGCCTTTGCATTTGTTGAGGGGTATTTATAATTAGAAAAATGTACAACAACTGTGCTTCCTATCAAAATTCAAAGAGTCAGGTTACCTTTTATTTTCGCTTTTAGCGTGATCGATAAACAGTACATTTTCTTTTTTATTAGTAGTAAATTTTATTGTGAATGTTTTCACGCGCGTGTGAAAATATAAGGTTTGTGGAAGAAAGAGGTACGAATCGAGGAAGGTGTGGGGACTAAACGGGACCGTCCCAGATAAAAAGCACACTCTGCACCAGTGTGTGTACTTGTAGTTGAATCACCGGTTACAGCCGCCAGCCGCGCGGCGTTCTTCCTCCCGACAAATCACCTGCAACCAGTCAGGCCAGGTTACACCTCTGACCTCTCACACCCTCTAACATATATCCTGCTTTAAATCGACTTTTTTTTTTGTTAAACGTTCAACATCACTTGATCGCTATTATGTTCCCTTTTCATATCTTTATGTGGGCATGCATTACCTTTTGAGACTATAAAACAAAGGCTCACACTTTGTTGCTCCCTCGTAGGACGCGCGACTTTCCCACTAAGTTTGCAGTGAGTGTTCGCTATTCTCCATGCTTCAAGTTCAATCCTTTTCAATTCCTAAAAAGGGTTCCTTCATCAAATAAATATAAATTAAACTATATATATATATAGAAACTGCACAAAAGTACAAGAAACACAACACAGAAACAAGCCTGAATCGTTTTTTTTTTGAAACAACCTGCGTGAACTGTTTCCCCGAAGAAAGTAAATTTATCTGTGGTAAACAATAAATATGTGGAAGTTCTTTTATTATGTCCGTATAATTATTTTTAACAGAAAACCCTGAATATATATATATATATATATATATATGGTAGCTATACAATAGTGTTAAACAATAAATATTTTTCCGAAGAAAGTAAATTTATTTGTGGTTAAACAATAAATATGTGTAAACAAAAATTGTTTAATTAAATAAAAATAGTAAAAATATAATTAACTATACATTTTTTTCAATAAAATTAAAGCTTAGATATGTGTAAACATAATTTATTGTGAGACAATAACAATCAACTAAAAAGGAGTCTAATTATACATAGCAAGAGTTAAGTGCATAATGAGTGGAGACTTTTGCAGGTTATATTACCGATTAAAAGTAGTGATTAAATTATGATTATAGAAAACAATTTTTTGTCCCATTCGTACGCCATGCTTGTTTGCGCCCCGTGCTCGAGTACCCTATTCACTAATCACTCCCCTTCCAATATTTTTTGTTTTACAAACACATAAATGTATATTATAGTTATACAGAATTGAAATGATGGAAAGGTCCCGTCGAGCGATAGTGTGTCTGTCAAGCAGGAAGACTCGTTATTCGTAGCTTTGATTCCGAACAAACAATCATTTTCCTCCATATATTTCTTAACGGGTTAACTTTTTTTATTTATTATTTTTTGTAACATCTTAACGGGTTAACTAAATTGATGAAACATACATAGTAAAAGGAAGATATAAAAGTGTGGAAGTTGTTCCTCAAAGAAAAAAAACAAATAAAAGTAATACTAGAAGAAGAGAGACGAAATTAGGAGGCAGAGATAGCGTCTCGGACAGCAGCGACAATGTCAGTAAGAGAAACGAGGCCTTGCAGCCCATCGCTACTGTCCACGACCCAAACTCTGTGTACACGTTTCGTGGTGGCCATACCGATCACTTGGGCCAAGGTGGATGTCGCGTGACATGTCACGAGCTCCCTCTCAGGTGCTGACGCGAACAAGGGGGTTCTTGGTATTTTTTCGGCGAATTCAAGGGCGTTTAACGGCAACCAAGAACGCAACGTGGCTAAATGACATCCCTTGAGATCACTCGCCGAGAAAGTCCCGACCACCCTCCGGTTTTTCCCCTACACCAGCAAACACCAGAGACATATATCTTCATATACTTAGATAGGTAAAGATGTGTAAAGAAGAGTCACGTACGTCCACGAGCTGTGTATGATCCTCTTTATCGCTGGAGGCTTCAACGATAGGCACAGCATTTAGCATTGCCATATGCATGCATTTAATTGCATCTTTCACTCTGGCCTTTAAAACAAAGAGTTTTCGTTTGGTCCTCCTATGAATATATTCAATTATCGGTTTTAGATTGGATGAAATATGACTTAATTAATATACCTGTCTAGTGATGGCTAAAACGTTGTCGTTTACAGTGGAAAGATCAGTTACAGTGCGTGAGAGGATAGCTTGGAGATGGGAAGATTGGTCTAGGAAGAAGGAGATGAGATCCATCTGAGTCAGCATTGTGTAAGCAGAGGCTGACTTTACCAACTCAGGCCCTGTTGTGGTCTCTATGTTACTGTCCAATGGAACCAATACTCTGTGTATTCCTTTGCTCAGAATCTCCATACAATCCATTATGCTGTATCTCATCATCACTTAATAATATAATTTCCATTTATATCACCAATTTTCATTTTGCATGCATATTCATTACCTAGTACTAGGGTTTAGAGACCATAAGCTTCGACCCTCAGGGCAATGACCAATGATAGAAGAGACTGGCGCAGCCATTTTCTTATCAAGCCCATTCTCTTCCTCCTCTCCGGCGATGTGAGCCACAACATCGAGCATCGTCACCATTCCTATGTACTGTTTCTTTGCATTCCCGGTGTCTTTGTCCACCTCCACTATCATGGATCCACCAGCCCCCAACCACTGCCCTGGTGACGCAGCCACCGGCACCGCTCTTACTTGGTTTGTCACCGGTTTGATACAAAACAACGACATTCGTGTTAGTAACTTTCTTATTCAACCGGTCAGTTATGAATCGCGTTTTTCTAATCCTTGTATATGACAAAGTTAATAGTATGATTTAACCATCCTTCTTTACCATGGCGTTTAAGGCGTCTGCTATAGTGGCGTTATCCCGAACTTCGATGAGACACCGCTTGTCAACCGTCAGATCTTTGACCGTGAAATCGCCCAGACGGCTATGATTGACCTGCTTTGAAGACTTCATGAAGGTTTTGAGTTGGGGTGAAGCGACAGAAGAGCTTGAAATTAAAGCTTAGTCAAAGAAACTAGGATGAGGCTGATAAACTTAGTTATCATTCTTTTATTTCATGATTCATAGTTACCTTGTCGTTCATTATTCATACACTATTATGACACGTATTAAGCAATTAATATTTAGCATCTGCCCACGGAGACCACGTGTCCATCTACTTCAGATTCTAGACACTGACGAAATAAGAAAAGATACTCAGTTATTTTAACTAAGCTTTCATATTGAATTGTATGAAAATAAAAAAAAATACTTTGAGCTAGTATTTAGAAAGTTCTTAACACCAATCTAAAGTAAACATTGAGGTCTAAGGAATGGTAACCGAATGGTTTTGAGTAGTCGATGTTAGCGAGGAAGGTGAGAAGGTCAGAAGAAGAGAGACGACAATCGTAGGTTATACTTTAGTTATCGCGCGTGAAAGAGACAGACTTCTTCAATTTCATGAAGTCAGCCAACGCTGCCTAGATTGGATCTTCTGAAACTAAACATCATGTCCTTTATCTGTTTATCAAGGAGCCTAAAGACTATGTCAATCGAACTTATGTCAATCGAATGGAAGATATTCCGTTCCAAACATGTCCACCACATGTAACCCTCCCAACACAAGAGCGCGAGTACACCAGTTGCAGACCTACTATTGAGAGATTGAGCTGAATCAAAACCTTATCCCAAATACTCTTTATAACCTTTAACTACACTTTATCAAACTGTGGATAAACTAGTTTCTTTTTAATAAAAAAAAATAATTATTTTTTAGACATTATTAGAAAACTAATTTACCATGTGTCATAACTATAGTCACTTCTACTAAAAACGTGATATGGTAAAGAAGATGATATAGTTTAAGACAAAACAAAACATAAACAATTATATTTAATACTTATTTTTATTTTTAGTAATTTTTAAAGATATGCTAATAAAATTTTCATTAAGCTAAATGTATTTAAATTTAACTTTAGTTAAATATAAATCTTCTACAAATTTTGAAATATTATTTTAGTCTAGAAATTATAGTTGCAGTTTCATTGTCGCTCAAAAAAAAACTTCCACTGCAAAAAAATTCTATCTAAAGAATTTAATAGAGATATAAGGGATTTTATGTGATTAGGATATGTAATAAATTTTAATTTCAAAAGAGAAACTGCATCACTAAGATAATGACACATGTAATGGACGCCAACCAACAGCTAGAGCTTTTGAAGCAACTGATTCCTCAGTACCAGGAAAAGATGAGAAATCTGGAGGCGAGCCTTAAACAATAGAGACTTTTTTCTTTTTGCCCTGAGTTCGATGGTTTTGTTAATGGTATATATGCTAAACATGAGGTCAGATAATAGTTGAGATGTTTGAAACATGGTGGGTTTGGAAAATGTGTGAGGTTGATGAATGTCATCAGTCTGACATAGAAACCAGATGTATGCTAAGAAGTGACAACAAATGCAGGTGAACAACTACGCATTAAATCTGCGTATTCAGCAAGTGGAACACGGAAACTGTATGCAGGAAAGATTCAATCGGGATGTCTTTTAAAGCTGGGAGGAGAAGGCAACCAATCTCATCAATAAACTCTAGTAGAGAGGAGATGTGAAAAGAGAAATGCTCTTGCATTGTATGTGGTGTCTAGTCAGAAGAAGACATGTTTCCTTTTCCTGAATTTTAAGTTTTTTTGGTTGCTTTGCTACTCTCTTTGTCCGTTTTCTCCAAGGCGCATGCATTAATTGGGGATATGTCAAGAATGTTTAGGTATAGGGGCTTTGTATAAATTAAACATTGTTTCTTAGGGATACGAATTGTGCTAATTACCCCCCATGTTGTTACCACCAAGTAGGAGTATTTGTTTATTTTTCTATATTAAGATTAACAAATGAAATGTGTAAATAAAAAAATGTGCGGATGGAGCAGAGATAAAAGAAGGGAAAATTCCATAAAAATACCCTAACTAAATTTTGTTAAGCTTTTTAATACCTAAACTTTTTCGATACCCAGTTTAATACCTCAATTAATTCTTTTGTTCATTTTAATATATTAGCTTTTAAAACTATGCTCATTTTAATACCCAAACTTTATTTATTTTAATTAAAAATACTACAAAGTTTCAAACAAAATTTTAAAAAAATCCAAAATCTAAGAGAAAATATGTAAATTTTCTAATTTTATTTTTAATATTTAGGAAATAAGGTAAATAAATTATCAGAATTTTTTTAATTTTTATAAAATTAAACTTGAATTTCAAAAAAATGAATTTATTTTTTATTTCAGAAAACAAACTAAATTCAATATTTTAAAATTTAAAATTATATTACGAAATTTAATATTATACAAAATGTAGTTACTTTTATTTTTCAAACAAGCAATAAAATTAGAATTTTTGAGAGTATTTTTGTAATTTTTTGAGATTTTCTAAGTTTCATTTGAAATTTATTAGTATTTTAACTAAAATAAATAAATTCTGGGTAGTAAAATGGGCATAATTTAAAAGTTTGTATATTAAAATGAGAAAAATAATTAGTTGAGGTATTAAACTGTGTAGCGAAAAAATTGGGGTATTAAAAAGCTTAATGAAATTTAGTTGGGGTATTTTTATGGAATTTTCCCATAAAAGAAAAAGGAAGCAAAATCCACGTGAGCGAGGTTGGCACCACAAATCAAAACCCTCGTAGGCAAATCAGAGAGAAACGAGAAGTGAAAACCATCAGTATGAGCAAGGGATTGGCTTGAGAATCGAATCGAATCGAACCTGGGGTAAATGGCTGCTGCCCTGGCTTCTCCCTCCCTCATCCCCTCTTCTCTCTGCTTCTCCTCCCTCTCTTCTTCTTCTTCTTCTTCTTCTAGTTTCTCACCCAATCTCAGGTATCACAAGAGCTTCTTATCCGTTTCTTCTTCTCCTTATCGAAATCGACGGGGATTCTCTGGCCGTCCCGTCCTCGTGTTTGCTGCTTCCGGAGACTACTACGCTACTCTCGGTGTGCCTAAATCTGCCAACATCAAGGAGATCAAATCTGCGTATCGACGCCTCGCCCGTCAGGTACCCGATTATTCTTTTAGTGAATCCACGCACGATCAAGATTACTTCGTTTTATCTACTCCCTTTCCCTTTCTAGTATCATCCCGATGTCAACAAGGAACCTGGAGCAACCGACAAGTTCAAGGAAATCAGTGCTGCCTATGAGGTATGCAACCAAAACCAAATAGCTAAACCGATTAGACTTAACGTGAGTTCTCAGCTGCCTTGTGGTATAATACTGCCAGGTGCTATCAGATGATCAAAAGAGAGCACTCTATGATCAATATGGTGAAGCCGGACTCAAGAGTACTGTTGGAGGAGCTTCTGGTGCTACTTACACGGTAACATATTCTCTATACTATTCTGTCTATGGCTAGCTTAAGTACTATCATTGCGCTTCTTCTCTTGCCTATCCACTCACTAATTGTTTCAAGCCTCATTTGAGATGTGCATTGCAAATCAACCAATGTTTTTGTATTTGACATGTACTTTTTTTTATATATATATATATATTTCCGCACAGACAAATCCATTTGACCTTTTCGAGACATTCTTTGGTGCAAGTATGGGCGGATTCCCCGGGATGGACCAAGCTGACTTTGGAAGAACCCGCCGCAGTAGGGTTACCAAAGGTGAAGATTTACGGTGAGTTTGTGTTAGAAAACAGTGCATTTATAGACTAACCGTCCAAGGATTATTCTTTATAACAACATATGCTCTTTTCTAATAAGACACACTATTCACTGATTAGCTTAATAATCTTGTTAGTGTCTTCTGACTTCATTCTCCTGAAAGGCTGAAATTTTCTACTTCTATGGGCTTGAATCATTATGCAATGTCTTCATGTCTTCTTTTTGGAGTTTTCCTTTCTCTTCTTAACCTGCATTAGCTTTAAAATTCCTTAACTTATCAAAATACATATTTGCTTCCACTGCGTTTTAGGTATGACATCACATTAGAACTGTCGGAGGCTATTTTTGGATCTGAAAAAGAATTTGATCTGACGCATCTGGAGACATGCGGAGCTTGTCTTGGCACCGGTGCAAAAGCAGGATCTAAGATGAGAATATGCTCAACTTGTGGTGGGCGAGGTCAAGTTATGAGAACTGAGCAAACACCATTCGGCTTGTTTTCACAGGTCCTTTCAGTTGTTGTTTTCTAAATTTCCTTTCTGTCTGCTTTCTTTCTGTTGTCGTTGAATTCCAGTGTGATGTCGAAAAATCATCTGATTCAGAATTCATGTTTATATACAGTTCACTCGTAATAGTCAATTTTGGGCTCATAGAAAGTGCACAAGTGAGAATTCGTGCAAAATTTGGTTGAATTGGTTTTCATTGATTGTGAAAGCTGTTTTTGTTTTGCTGGCAACACCACCCTACCTCCATAAAGCTGAACTTATTAACACGTTTCTCTTTCATCATAGGTTTCTGTATGTCCAAACTGTGGTGGAGATGGTGAGGTAATTTCCGAAAATTGCCGTAAATGCTCTGGAGAAGGACGTGTGCGTATTAAAAAAAGCATCAAAGTCAAAATTCCTCCAGGTGTTAGTGCAGGTAGCATCCTTAGAGTTGCCGGGGAAGGTGATTCTGGCCCCAGAGGGTATGTAGAAATAATTACCGCTTGTTGATTACTAGTTAGAAAATCATTCTTTCTGTAATGGCAATCTTCATGATTCTGATTTTGGTAACTGTTTCTTTTTTGCTTCCATAAGTGGACCTCCAGGAGATTTGTATGTATATCTCGATGTTGAAGATGTCCGTGGAATTCAAAGGGATGGCATAAACCTTTTATCTACCCTTTCCATCAGTTACCTTGATGCTATACTGGGTGCGGTTGTTAAGGTGAAATAGTTATTTGTAAAAGACATCCAACAAGTACACTCTATCCTCAGAATTGATCATTCATCTTATGATTTAACCCAAGACATCTTGTTAGGTGAAAACAGTGGAAGGAGAGACTGAACTCCAGATACCTCCTGGTACTCAACCTGGTGATGTGCTTGTCCTGGCAAAAAAAGGTGCACCAAAACTGAATAGACCGTCTATCCGCGGCGACCACTTGTTTACAGTCAAAGTTACCATACCAAATCAAATAAGGTCTTTACCATCTAGACTTGTCTTGATTCTAGTTCAATTAAACCAGGCAAAGGTTTGTGAGTCTGCTGATGCCTTGTCTTTTGTAATACGTTTTCTGGATCCTACGAACAGTGCTGGAGAGCGGGAGTTGCTGGAGGAACTTTCTTATCTGAGTGATACGTCTAGCAACCGGCTGCGAACTCGTGCTAAGCCTCAGCAATCCACTAGTAAGCTGTCAATTTCTTGATCTCAGGAAAATCTGCAACTCGTAGGACTCTTTGTTTTAAAGTCAGTATTGATCGGTACTCTTGTATGCATCTAGCGTTGATGTGAGATTATTTGATATACGCACACGTTGATGGATCAACTCACCTGTATGCCGCCTTTGGTTTTTGCAGCTCTAAGCAGTGCACCCAGTAGCTCAGAAAACAGGACGGATGAAGCTACAGAGAAAAGACAAGAGCCGGAGCAAGAAAACGACCTGTGGAAAAACATCAAAGATTTTGCAGGGTAAATCAAATAAGAAAAGATTGACCCGCCCTTGATTTCGCTTCTTTATAAATTATATAGTGAATTGTCCAGCTTTTGTTAAGTTGTTAAATCTGAAGCGCATGTTTTCATGTTCTCAGCACACAGTTATGATTCATTTTTTTGTTGTTGTTGTTGTAGATCGGTCGCAAATGGAGCTCTGAAATGGCTAAGAGATAACCTCTAGAGATCCATGTTCAACTAACAGGACCTGCTTTAAAAGGTATTCTCGGCTGCATCCATGGTACTAATGTGGAATTGTTGATTGGTTCATTTGTTGATGTGAGGGTCTTTTTGCAGAGAGCTGTTTATTCTTTTGAGTTTGATTGATGTTAATTACAAAGTCATTATTATTTGATGCGTAAGAAGAGGGCGATTCTGCTCTAACTACCCCCACTCCTTTTATTAGTACAAACACAACCGGTTGTTCGCGTTGGTTTTGTGTTTTTAAAAAAGGTAATCAGAGAACTGTAATTTTTATTCTCTACCGTTTTGATCTTGTGCCAGTGAGAAAAATGAGGTTGTGGAAACGCTCTTGAAGGGAGTTAGTTAGCTGTCAAACATTTGTTGTTGATGGAGTCTGAGTGATTAAACTGATGCAAGCGTTGAAGAGAATTTGTGTGGGGATTGCAAAAAAACTGATCTTGTTCTCTCTCTCGCATACGTTTAATACCATCTCAAACTTGTCAGCACATGCCATTTCTACTTGACTCAGCAGTTTTTGTAGTAGATACACAGGAATCGATTTTTGGAAAATTTATATTGTTATTACTGGTGACCATCAATCATAAACGGTCAGGTTGGTGTTCAGAAAAAAAAGCGGTCAGGTTAAGGTAAGATAAAATATTAATATAATTATTTATTTTAGCATTTAAACTTATTTATTTTATTTATTTGAAAAATACGTTTACATTAGAATATTTTTATTTTAATGGTCTAAAACCGATATATACACACATTAATATTATGTATATATATATATATGTAAAATGTCTAGCGATTTGACTGCTAGGTTTGATTGATTTTTCTTGAGCCCTTTTTGTTTGTTCTTTCAAATTCAATCTTAGGTTTTATTGATGTCAATATATATATATATATATATATATATATATATATATATATATATGTATATTTGTAAAAATATATTTCTTCTTCAATTTTAATTAAGCTTTTGTATATATAAGTGTTCTAAAATATGGTTGTAGGCATTGATCTAGGTGGCGTTTAAATGCTATAGAATAGCCGATTGTATTGTTTTCATGTTATACAATATTTAGTGTTGATTTATATAATTGTTTTCATGTTATACAATATTTAATGTTGATTTGTATAATTTGGACGCATAATAAGATTTAAGCGGATATTATACAGTTTACACTGACGGCTAAACATATTTTAAGTATTAATATATAAAATTATTATTATTTATCTATATTTATTGATGTTATTATTTATTAATTATTATTCATTTTTGTGTTTATATGATTATAATTATTAGTTTAATTGTATCTAAAATAATTTCACAGCTTCATTTTTATATATGTATAACATTTTTGTTTTTATGATTTGAAACTATTTCTATGTTACACTATATTTATACATATATTTTTAGTTAAATTTTATTTATGTTCAGATTTCTAAAACTAATGTAGATATATTAATTTCATTTTCATATTTTATATTATATATTATATATATATATATGCCTTGTTAAGTTTTTGCATATACGGTTAAACACTAGAAATTCATAATAATTTTTTTTAAAAATTTTATTTTATGTTCAATTTTCTAAAACTAATGTATATATATTAATTTCATATCCATATTTTATATTAGATATATGTGTTTTTGCATCTACGATTAGGCGCTAGATATTCATCTGTCACATAACAAACGTCTAGTGCCTTTTAGAACCCTGGTATGTATCTATATATATATATATATATATATATATATATATATATATATATATATATATATAGAAATTTCTCATATATATATATACACAAATTTTATTATTGTTCAACAAATATGTATTGTGTTTTAGGATATCATTTTTATGTGGTCTATCTTATGGAACCAATGTTGAAATGATTGAGAAAAATCAGTCATTCACAATCTAGACATACGCAAAGAAAGTAATAAAAAAATGATTTGAAAGTTAGTTAACTGTTTTCAGTGCAATTATAAAAATGCTTATCATTTTAAAGTAAATATAAAAAACAATATCAGATTTGTGATAGAATTATAATTTTCCCAAGAAGTACTATGTTCTACTTTAGGCATGGTGACTTGATTTCTAGATTAAATAGTATAAGTAATTTATACAAAATCGTGCAGGAGGTACAATATGTCAAATTTGTGAAGAAAGAAAAAAGAAGAAAAAATAAATTTGATTTCCGAATATCGTTTCTTAGGTGGAAATATTGTATTAAGAAGTTCCATTGATTTAAAGGAATTAAAGTTTCCATTAATTACTTGTGTTACTCAATTTCTTTTAAATGTTTGTATTGTTGGATTAAATATTATTAATCATTTTTGTTTTTTTTTTTAAAAATTTTAGTGTTATCTAATCTAATAATTTTTGGTTCCTTTAAATATTTGTGTTATTTAAATATTGGAGAATTTAGTGGTAACTGTATTTGAAAAGATTTAAATAGAAATTTCCTACAAAAATGTAAAAACTTATTTTCGGTTTTTAGATTAGGATTTGAAGATTTTTTTTATATTGTTTATTAAAAAACTATATGCGCCAAGATTATTGATCACTATAACACATATGATTTGGAAATATAATTTTTATTATCAGATCCATCATTCTCAACGAGGAGGTACAATGCAAACCCACTTTCGATATTGTAACTACATAAAGCAATGCATTGTTTTAAGAATCAAGCAATCGTCCGGTGACAAACATTTAAATAACATTACATTTCGATGTGGGCCGAAACTATGGAAGTTTTGTTTAGAGCAGACCTTTGGACCACACCAAAGAAACAGTGGCTTCCGGCCATTTTACTATAGAAAACATTTCGTTCATAATTTATCAAAACATCTTTTAGGTTTAGTGGTAAAATATCATAAAACAAAATTTTCTTGCCTAACTTGGATTTAAATTTACGAATAAAAGTTATTTTTTTAAGTTTACTTCTGGTCTTAAATTTCTTAGGCCCTTTGTTCTTCTAAAGAATCAGTGATCACTGTGTTAAGAATTAGAAACCTTCCATAAATTTTCAAAAGCCGTTGTATGAATATGAAGGGATTAGGAAATAGTTTTCAACCATCAATAGACGCGGCTCGGTTAGTATCTCTTTAGCTGCGTCTAAAATTAATTTATTGAGGTTCAAAGTTATTGCAACCCTAGAAGAAAAAGTTCTTCGAGGCAGGTTTGCGAGTTTTAGCATCTCCCATATACCGAGAACCAGGAATTTGAGAGCAGATTCCCTTGCAAAGGAAGGGAGAATTAATGGTATCCTCATTTCCCTTATTGATCAGATCCGGTCAGACGGAGTGGCTCTTCGGAACGACTCAAACTCGACCATCACTTGATCTTCAATTTATGGAAGATGACAAAAAAAAAAAAAAAAAGTTATTGCAACCGATTTGGGACAACTATACGCACCTTTGCCAATAAGCTCCGATTGGGCTTATGCGTCTGGGGCCTCAAAATATGGGCTGGGCTATGCAAATAAACAACAGCTTTTCTTTTTGTACCTTTATTTTAAAGCGCCATGACTAGTTTCACTTGCAACAGAAAGTAATTATTACTAGTATTCAACTATGACTTGAATGCAGAATCTGGAAACTTATGGGAACGTGAATATTTACAACAAATCCAAGAAGAATAACTTCCCATTAATGACATTACCTTCAACGTAGAACAGCGTTGACAGTTTCAGACTAGAGAGCAGTCCCCTAATCTTATATTTGGGGAGGTCATCTTTTTGTTCAAATCTCCAGAAGTGGTAAGAAATCTCTCAGCGAATATAATAATTTTTTTTTTATCATCGATTGGTTACCATCATCATTTGTAAGAAATCATTTGGTTTTGTTTTTGTTTTTGTTTTTGTTTAGGGAAAAGAATATGCCAAACCCATTGCAGAAATCGTTGCATGGTTACCTGTCAAAGATCAAAAGAGAGACAGGGAAGCTGCAACTGTCGTCGTCGAATTCATTGGCATCATCCAAGAAGTGGGTGCTTGCAGGCTGTAGGCATCCCAAGAAGCTCTCCTTCTCCTTCAAACACAGACGAAGATCCAGCAAGACCAGATTCAACGACGACCACGTTAACCAGGATCCCGGTCACGCCGCCACCTTGTCTGACATAGACCGTTTCCTTGAGGAAAACTTCAAATCCCTCTGCATCAGAGATGATGAGGATGACAAAAACAAGGGGAAAAGGGAACAGTCCTCCTCCTCAGATGACGACACTGATGACTATTGTCACAGATTTGAGAGGACATGGGGACCCGACTCCCCAAAACTGCCAGATGCTCTGCCGCGGAGAACAGACAGGCTATCTCCACCGCCTGGATCATCGGAGGGTGGGCCCAGCATGTATACAACGTCGGAGGAGGGACCTTCGTCGAGGTCCAACTCATCCACCTTGGTGCTGCCTGAGAACTGCATCGCAGTGCTGAGGTACACTGAAGAGCCTCAGGAGGATTTCAAGAGGTCGATGGTGGAGATGATGGAGACCAAGTTAGGAGGGATACGGGAAGGCGAGGTGGATTGGGACTTGATGGAAGAGCTACTCTTCTGTTATCTCCATCTCAACAACAAGAAATCACACAAGTTCATACTCAGCGCATTCGTAGATCTCATCATCTCTCTCCGTGACAAGGAGAAGAGGATCACCAGGAAAGGCGTCGTCAGGTCGCTCAGTACTCGCGCTGCCAGGGAGAGGCTTAGGAAGAGGAGCGAAGCCTTTCGCAACTAACTCATGCAAATCCTTTTCCTCTTTGTTGTAGTTCAAAGCCGTTACATCAACTGAACAAAACCAAATAATAACTACTTTCTTTCATCTCAGACTTTACAGTTAAAGGGAGCAAAGATAAATGAATAAATGGTCAAGCTTCTCTCTTTCTCATTTTGATGCACTGCAGGACGATGTTTTACAGGCAGTAGTCACACCAGACATTATTATTTTATCATCGATTAATTACCCCATGAGAAGATGATCTCTCTCTCCCACAGAAGAGTTGCACAATGGACTGCATCACGTTTGCTCTTTCTTCTTCAATCCTTGCATGTATCCAACGAACTTGTTACATTCTTCTCCGTTGAGCTTTTCTTTGACCTTAGAGTAAAGATCACAGGTTGCATGACTTCCAAATATCTACAGACAAAACATGAAAAGATTAATGTGGTGTGATCTAACTTGACTCAAAAATGCAGATGCACTTGCTTGCTTGTTATCACCCCTTTCTTTCGACACTGAGGACGACGGACTTCCCTTAGTCTCTAGAACCTTTTGCTTTTTTTTTTTTAATTAGCCCCATTGTGTTGAAACAGTTGCTCGATGTAAAAGTTTCTGTTTCGCAAATCTCCATCTCACAGTTCTTGCATTGTAGATCAACTACTTTCACATCTCTTCTCTACCTGAGTCTCCTCGTCACTTAGTTCCACTAATATAGTCTTCCATGAAGAACAAGCCTGCATAACCTCTCCCTTTACAATGCGAGGTTGTAGGATGGTCAGGCCTTTCCATTTAACATCAGACTCCGAGGGTGCAGCCCGA
This sequence comes from Moricandia moricandioides, assembly GCA_905132885.1. NCBI lineage: Eukaryota > Viridiplantae > Streptophyta > Magnoliopsida > Brassicales > Brassicaceae > Moricandia > Moricandia moricandioides. Next base: position 39,507 of record CAJHQQ010002948.1, read on the forward strand.
TTTGCAGGGGGAAATGCTTCCAGTCTACTCAACCCCAACGTCCTTCACATAGCTGTTACCTGCAAAGGATCGCATTTGCAACATAGAGTGTTGAAGTTCTATTCCCATGTGCAGAAGAAAAATATCTATTCATGCCACGAGACGATAGACGGAGCAGAAACATATACCTTGACATACGGTCGTATCCAAACGGATATCTTGGACTGTTGGGACGGTTGCTCAAATCTGCCAACCTCTCATCACAGAAAATGATAGCTCCATAATCATGGCGATGGCTGATTACACGTCCAATTGCCTTATTCACAGCCCGTGCAGCTTCTTCACTGTAACACATGCTTCCAGACTGAAGAGTTGATCTTGAAAACTAAAATAAAACATGTTAGAGACATCATTACCTTGATGAGTCGAAAACTGAGTAAATGTTAAACTTACCTTGACATCTGCAAGTCGCGATTGTTCATCCAAAAACTCTCGTTTCAGTTTAACCTGTTTTACAAATGGGTTATCAACGCATTTGTAAAAAGAACTAAAATCTGTGCAGCAGGTGAACAACATGTAAAAAGAAAGGATCATACAATTAAATGACCTCTTAGTGCCAGTCTGAATAAAAGTGAAGACTAAATTCATGAGCTCTTGTACACAGCAAGCCGTTCGGTGGGTTTTGCTACCAATTTAGCTAATGAACCTAAATAAATTTCCTGAACAAAACAGTGAAGGATAGAGTAAGCAAACCTTTGGATCAGTCACCCAGGCATAAGGTAACCCAACAGCTCTGCCAGCGCTGTCAGCGAAATCCAGTCCTTCACTGACCTGACAACACAACAGAGACCAGCCCTACTGAAAAAGACGCTACACGGGAGGAAGTTATACCAAGAAACCTCATATTTCTTGTACCAGCATCAGGAAACTCTCTGCTTTTTTTCCCGAAAAATGCATTCACTAAAAGCTGGGAGAAAAAGCAGATAGAGAAGAATAGTGAGAGAAAACCATAGAGATATACTCACAATTTTGGTTCTTGAGCCTGTGAATCCATGGGAGACAAGGTTCCCGATGTTAAAATGATAGACCCAACACCCTTTTTTGCTATGTCCTGCATGGTAATCCCATGATTGAAACACCACCAGCTAAGGGTTCGTGATACCTTGCGTGCACAATATATTTTGTGATTCTCGGATTGATTTGTAAAGAAAACACTGTCTCCATAGGGAAAACAGATAACAAAATGGTTATTGTTCTTTCAATTTACTAAAATGGTGCTTTTGTTAATGCTTTGGGAGACAGCATCACATTTGTTTTGAAATCTATGGAGGAGTCTATTATTATTTCCCTTTTATGACATTAGTAGAATTCTGCTCAAGCTCCTGTACATGAACCTAACAAAGAATGAAAGTAAAATATATGAGTAAATATGGGGGAGTTTCTGTAAATGAAATACTACAAGAGAAGCTTATAAAACCACAAAATGAAATAGAAAGAAGTTTGCTAAAAACTTACACGATAAACATCTGCATGGTTACTTCCATTTTCCCTAAATATCAGCTTTAAGCATGATTCCTAATTTGCTTCCAGCATTGGTCGCTGTTCGTTGTTTCTCCTCATCCAGGAGCACTGCAGCCTCCTCGGCTGTACCAATAAGTTTAGGAGCAGTTTCGTAAGTGATGTTAAGGCTTTTAAGCATGTCATATATGTACGGCCCAGGCTTAGTAAATCCCTCATCCTTTTTCGGAATTGGGACTTTAGAAATCAGTTCGTGCAGCTTTAGAAGAATCCCCGCAAGAGAAAACAACGCATAGATGAGGACCAACATGTCAATCTCATTCCAGTATAATTGTACTCACAACGTTTAACCTTTAAGTATAGAAAAATTCTCAGGGTTCGTGGACTCGTCAGTTAATGAACCCTTCTTGCTGACGCAAGTTCTACACATTCTTGTGCCTCAGAAATGCAAGCCGATAAAAGCACAGGAGGGTCAAATGAAGCTGAGTCTGCGCATAAAAGAGAGTAGAATAACACCCCAAGAAACGGAGAGTTCAAGGTAAATACAGAAGAAACTGATACGTGGAACATCTATATTTCCCTTACTAGATTATGAGCTTCATAAAAAATCAGGTTGCAACTATTCCAGTTGACCATTAAATACTTTCGATTCGCATTGCTGATGTTGTAAGGTGCAAATAAGATGTCCACATCCTTGTGAACCTCTCTTTGATATAATATGGGCATCTGCAGAATACATATTTGGTAAAGATGGAAAAAACCAGAAATAAGACAACAAGGTGAAACAAATATGTTGAAGTAGCAAAAAAGAGGCGCTTACGGTCCAGAATCTTTTCCAATATTGACCAAATCCTCAATGTCAACTGGTTCGTCACCAATATCAGGATCATTCTTCAAATAATCTACAACAGATTCATGGCTTCACATAGTTGTTTCATGCTATAAATGTGGAGGACGCAAGTAAATATACAGCAGTGTGGTAATAGGAATCAGGAAGAGGACCTGGAACCCGATTGAAATGGTTACATTGGCGCTTTCTGCAAAGGTACTGACAAGCATTAGTGAGTGCCTTTCCTCGGAGTGAATTAACTTACTCATTAACGGTTAACTGCTCACGGTTAACTTACTCAGGCCTTAAAAATATTATTGAGAGACACGGAAAGATTAGAAAAAATGATTGATATAAACTACGAAATGCCAAAAGAGGACGTGGGTCTGACCTATAGCTACATCGTTTAAGTTCTTTAATCACTTGAAGGAGCTGACTATGAGTCCGAGATGCATAAACTATGGTAGGAAAAGTTCCATGAGACATTTGCTCGGCTGAAGGAAAGTCACTGTTGTTCCGATCCTTACCCTTACGGGTGCCCAGGCTAAGGTGGCACAGAGAAGACAAAGAGTTTTCCCAGTTCCAGTAAGTCTCTCCAGAAGCGCGTGATATTTCTGCAGCATTATGCGCATGACAACTTCTCTTCTCTCCAGTGCTTTTTTTATCGCTCAACTCTGGTGTTGTGTATTAGACCATAGTTAGTAACTTTACAAATGCAGTGATGAGTGAACTCAGTTCTGCTTTGGTTTGGAATTCTCCCACCACCAAGTTCTCTCTATGGAGCCGATTAGTTTATTTTGTTTGACTATCATGACAACTATGTTCTGAGTTCTCCGTAGCTGAGTTTGAGCAAAACTGAAACAACATAGAGATAAAAGAGAAACAAAAAGAGGACCCAATTAGAGTGTGAAAACAAAAAGACTAGGAAAGTCGCCAAAGTCTTTCCAGTATCACTGTGTAAGCTAGCTGCTTTGCTTTGCCGAGTTCCCTCCACCTCAAGATCTGATGATAAAACTTTTGTATTTGGATCAGTATTAACTTTTTCACTCTTCCTCCGATCCAGATTCTTCAGAACTCGACTCTTTCTTCTTTAACTGTCCCAATCACCTTCTTCTTCTTCTCATCCACAACTTTCTTGTCATCCTCATCTTCGCTATACTCACTCTCATAATCATCGTATTCCTCCTCTTCCTCCTCCATACCTTCTTCTGCAATCGCACCCTCATCTGAAACCATTCCCCGTGTCCCAGCCCGAGTTCTTTTCAGGACCTTGACTTTCAGCGATGTCTTCTTGTCACACCCTATCCATGAGTCGCACATGCAGAAGCAAGTCAAGTTGTACGTACCCTTTGAAGGTGCTTGGAGTTTTCCCATTACCAGTCTTGACCCACCTTTTACCTTCTCAACCGCTTCTCTCACTGCATCGTTTGTTTCCTTCACCCCTGCTCCCGAACCTTCCATTGTCTCGCTGATGGTTTTCGATGCAGCCGTTATGGCTCCACCTTCGTCCATGAAGCTAACCTTTTGAGAGAACCACACGTTGTTCGACACTGCATCCCCAAGGAGAATCCAATAGTTTTCCTCCTTGTGGAAGGGGTAGTAGGGTGCGTGAGGAAGAGCGCCTACGAGCCCATTGGGTCGTTTCAGGGTGACCCAAGCTTGAAGAGTAACAATGTTACCCTCTTGGATACCCTCTTCGCCTTCTGTTTCACGTTTTACGTCTATTGTCAGAGACGGCATCATCTCTAGTACCTTCTAAATGTCCTCAACATCAGTTGCCGACAAACCCGCTACCTGGGTGAGCAGTTCAGAACGGTCTTCCAAGCTCATTTCTTGAAGCTCTTGGAATGATTTAACCTTCTGAAAATAAGAGAAACAATGGCATAGTTAACCAGATGAAAAGTACAGTGAAGGATCAAACTCAAATGGTCGCTAGTGTTTCTTTTGAACAGACATTTAAGTAAAGCGACACTACTATTTATTGGACAGCAGTATCCGAGAAGATTACTGCACTACACAAATTTGATAGTATTAATATACCTTCCGCGCTATCTTTTTAACGACAGCATCAATGAAATGAGGGAGCTGCAAGAAAGGCGAAATTCCTTCTGATGAGACTCCAGAAAACTTCCTTGCACTAAGGGGAACAGCCTGCAATTCTGAAATTTTAGTTAATCTCCCTCAACAACAACTCTCTTGACTTTCTGAGAAGTAAATCTGGTGGGAGAATAAGACACAAATAAATGAAAATTGGAAGATAGGTGGCGGGAGCAAATTAATACCTGAACAATGCATTGAGATAGCTCAACTACTCCGACTGCAGGTCTCAGCCATCCATGCCCTTGGGCAGTTTGTGGTAGAACTGCCATCTGCAGGAAACAATAGTAAAATACTATTTTAACAAAGTAATTAAAAAAACCATATCAATATCTACACGAGGAAGATAATCCAATAAACGATTGGATGAGCTATGCTCCCAGAAGGGCGTCGCTTTGGCATGTTTACAGACTACAAACGATATCACATGAAAGAAAGCAAAAGAAAGTATTGGTCTAAGATCAAATTGGAGAAGCTTGACCTGATAGAATCAAATCGGCAGAGGAGAGGAGAAGAGAGGGGAGCTTAAGATGGCGCGCGCTGCAACCAACGGGACCGTTTACTAGCTCTTAAAATCCCTTTTCCTTTTTCACGCTATTTTTATTTATAATTATAATATAAACCTCTTGCTCTTACAAGCTCGCGATCCAGGTTTGATTCCTAGCCATCCTCTCTAGTCCTCACTCTCTTATTTGTATGTATGAGTGCCTCAATGTCTAGCAAGCAGAGGATATACTTGGTTTTGATATCCTTGACATACTCTTATAATCATCCAATGCAATTGTTCATTAGGTGAAGCTATTTAAAAGGCTGATCATTCTCTCGAATAACTGAGTACATATTGATCATTGTAGATCCTTTAATTGATGTTTCTCTTTTTCTCTCCCCTCGTCGCAGCTTTTTGGAAGAGCAACAAGTTGAAGCTGAGGAAACTACCAAAGCTTATGTTGAGGCAGCTCCTGCTTCTGGAGAAATTTTATCTGTATTGACGTACATATTTGATCTCCCAAAGCTCGACATCTTCTCCTCTATCGTAGCCCTTTGTGTACTGAGGGATCCGTTTGACATCGATGCGCTTGCCCACAAAACTCTTCTCGCCTGTTCCATACCCACTTAGTTGAATCATTTCATTAACATCATTCAAAGAAGCATAGAGGGAGCACATCTTACAAAGTCCATCTTCATTGATGTATCTTCTAAAGCATGCGTAGCCATTGGCAACAACGTTGAGATCATCCAGGCTGAAGTTGTATCTTTTCTCCAATCCCAGATATAGTACCTGCCAATTAACATATATGTGTAAATGTGGTTGGTTGCCTTTAAGATTAATCCAACTAGTTAGTACCTTGTCACAACCCAAGGACATGACTCTCCTTAACAAGCTGAACAAGGCTATGGTTAGATCATCGCTGTAGATCACATCTGCTGCAAAAATGAAGCTTGCACTTTTGACTTGTTCAAAGTCCTGCAAGCTCCAACAATACCTTAACACAAGGGGCAGCTAACAAGTCATAATATAATTATAAATAAAAAAGAAAGAAAAGAGGAGCAGATGAAGATGATTCATTACGGTTTTGGATCACCATTGGTGTCGACAACAGGCCAATCGCTCATCCAGTTGAGCTCACGAACATTTACCACAGCTTGAGGGTGAAATAGGGATGAATTCATTTCTACGTTCCGAACACAATTGCCAAGAATTTCGTCTCCGTGATCTGTTGTACAAGGGAAGGAAGAATAACTCAGAAAAGGCAACAGTTTGAAGGGGGAAAAAAGAGGAAGGATGTGAAGATATATGTGATGAAGCTGCACCAGTAAGGAAAACAGCTTTAGCCACCCGTGCAAGCAAAATTCCCAGCAGTCCTGGAAAAAGGGATAAGACATCCAGAGAAGATGTAATGGAATCTTAGAGAGAGTGTATCCATAGCATTTAGCGTGTAAGTAGAAAACCTGTTCCAGCACCTAGTTCCAGGCACACAACATTATTGAGTAGAGACATGTTATGCAATACGAAATCTGATAAGACGAGTTGTGCTTTCCAGACCTGAAGAGCGATGGAGAGGTGATAAAGCAGCACAAGAAAAAAAAAAGAGATGAACTTGCCTGCAGACCAACATGTGGGAGCGTGGATGTGATAGAATGCTGAATGGTGACAGTAAACGACCCGTGAGAATTGAGATGGAAAGGATTACTAGATCGCCTAGGAAGAACAAGGTCACCATCTTTATCAACACTAATAGAATGATCGGGATGGACTGGAAGATTGAAGGTGAAGCGGGAAAGAAAGGGTCCGACAGTGGCGGGTGGGCAACCGAGATGAATCTCGCTCATCACATGATTCTCTGGATCATCCATCCTATTTTTAAGATGATGATTATGGTGAATGAGAAAGAAAGTGGAATTCGTCAATTTTTAGGGTTCTTCGTGCGGTGGGGATATTAAAAAAAAAACAGCAAAAATAAACTAATAAAAAAGCCAAGTTTTTTTTTAATATTTTTTTGCACATCACTTGGGTTTCGGGTTTACAAAGAAATCATTCACAGACACGACAAGTTCCACATCTCTGTAATTACAAATGAAAACTGAAGAAGAAGAAAAGAAGAAGAAGAAGAAGATCAGTTTCGTGTGAGAGCATCTACCCGCGCCGCGACCTCATCAAAATCTGGGACGTTGGGCTGCCACGATGCTGTTCGACGACTCATCCTCCTTACCCCGGCCTCTCCGCTTGCTTTCTTCATCGACTCTGTCCTCATGTTTTTACTACTACTCACCCAATCTTCACCTCCAGGCGCATCTGGAGGCGGGTTCGCCAGTCGTCGTCTCACTGATCTCGGCTTTGGTCTTCCCGCCCAATCTGTTTTTTTTTTGTTTTTTTTTAATAAAAACAAACAAAGTTAATTATTAATATCACCGGCATTACTAGTGCTTGCTCGCAATACTCACCAAGCATTAGATCAGACTTGGTCATCTTCTCCGGAAGGCTTTCCTGTTTCTCCATTTTGGGTTTGTTATTGTAAGACGACGCGGGCATGTTGAATCTGTAGTCGAAAGGTTTGGTTTCGGGATCCTCATGACCAGAGACACAACTTTCGCTTCTTTTACTTATGGACTTGTCATCCATATACTCTTCTCTGATATGAAAAAACGAAAGGTTACTTCTGTTTTCATTCGTCTTTCTAGTATTTTTGGCCTTGTCTTCCTTTTTATTTGGTTTCTGCTGCTTTTCTACATCATCATGTTGAGTAGGTGGTGGTGGTGTGTAGAGCCTCTGCTCTAAAGCCTTGGCATCCCATTTGATAGAGTATTCTTTGGCAATCTCTTGGAGCAGTTCTACTTTCATTTCCTTTGACGGTGCCTCTGCTTTTAACCTCTCTACTACCTGCATCCGATAGCAACGTACAAACTAGTGGTGGTTAATTTATCTTATTATTTATATCGACAGCTCAGCTGCATAGTAGAATGTATCTAATGTACCTCAGGATTCACAAACTGTTCAAGTGAATTAGTCCCGTATCTGTCACCAAACAGAGACCTGAGATCACGAAGCTCAGGCACTTCAGAGACTCTAGCTGCCGCATACACAAGGGAGGAGATGGCCTCGCGACACTCCTCAGGGCATTTACTGCAGCACCAATACTTTTGTTTTTTTACATGGATGATGAATCCCTAAGGAAAGGCAAAAGGAGGTGCTTTTTTATTTATTGTACCTGGAATTCTGTAAGAGAGATACATTGGATGCAACGCAGATGCAGAATTGCTCCAGCAACTCATAACAAGATAGCCTCCTTTTCTCCTCAATAAGCCCTTGTGCCTGTCACACGCAAGTATCTCCTCATTTTTAGAGTATCTTGTGAAGGTTAATTGTTCATGTATGTTTGAAGAAACATTTTTAGGAAGAAAAAAAGAGAATTATGTATGCTTGAAGATATGTGTTTTTGTGAAGGTGTTCCATGCATTCACATCTAGTTAATGAATCTAGAAATTTACTTGTTGTTTTATTTTGAAAAAAAAGAATAGTACTTGTTGATCCATAAAAAAAAAAAAATTACCCTGCCATAAGCATTGTAATCGAGGCTGTTGTTGAGAAGATCGACAATGTCCTTCTTCAAATATTTGCAAACAGAGATTTTCTTCCTCTTGACCGTCTCCACTCTTGTTTTCGTTATCTTGAGCAATGATTTGCTGAGAAAACTCAAATGTCTTCAACAAAATTACAGAAACCAAGAATACCTATCGAAAGCAAGAATATAAAAGAACTTACCATTTTGTATAGAATTTGGGTTTAAAAAGACCGTCCAACATTTTGTTATCTTGAGAAATAACAGATATAGATGGGAGTCTTCTTCCTCTTCTTCGTCTTTGTTTTTTCTCAGTTTTAGTTTTGTTATTTTGTTATCTCTCTCTTTCGTGCAAAAGAAAGAGAGAGATCGAGAGAAGAAATGTAGTCTTTTTGGGAGCTTTTAGGCAATGGAAGGCTTTATATGTCAAAAAAAGTACAGAGGAGGGAAGAAAAGATAAGAAGGAAAAAGAACCGACATTGGCTGGGTCTAACATGAGATCTCAAGAAACGGAACTTGTTTCTCGCAAGAAAAAAAAAATAAGCAACCTGTGTCGAGCAGAGAGAAGGAGTTGAGGAAGAGAGAGAAAGAGAAAAAGGGATGGACAAAATAGAGAGCGCGCTTTTGGAGATCTGTAGTTACTAATACAGGCCTGCCTAGTGGAGAGATAATAGAAGGGAATTGACCAGGGTTAGTTTCGTAATCCAAAGTCTTTCTCTGTTTTCTTGTTATGGATGTTTTCTAAATATATAGCTGAAGTCAATGTCCATTTGATCGTTAATTTTTCAGCACAAAAACCCTAACCCCTACCAGAAGCATGACGTCAACGCAAAGTAGGTGGCCTATTCAGATTTAGGGATGGATCAATGCTTTGGGGTATCCACTGCTTATAAGGAAGAAAGGCAAAAGGCGAAGCCATTGAACGAGCCCAAGCTGGTAAACAGAAATATAACCACGGGTGTTAATTCAAGTGTTCTTTTGCGTGGATTAGAATCTGCTTGAACTGACCGAGCGAGAAACAAAAAAAAAAGGTCCTGCATCATCTTGGTATCTTGTTCCAGAATCGAAACTTTGTCCGCATTTCAGAATATACACGCAGATTCGGTCTCACATTTTCCACCATACTACTATAGTAGTCATCAATCAAGGTTTTTTTCTTGATAACTGTAAATTATATTTCGAAAGCAAATTGGTTACAAAAGCTGGAACAGCAGGGAACTTCTATGCCCCCCCCAAAAATGGAAAAACCAGTGAGAAGCTGTGTTTTGAACAACTACAAAGTTAGCTACATTAACTATAGGTTAACCACGAAGATAGCAGAGTCCCACATCCTATGTTATGTCTTGTTGCAAGTAGAATGTTCTTGATGACCCTATCAATTTTTGTGAAAATGAGTTGCGATGTTAAAGATGGCCTCCCATGTTTCCTATCATTTCTTTTTTTTTTTCCATATAAGGTAGACGGTTGTGTGGCACAATTTTGCGAAGAATCTTTCTCCTTGCGGAGCCTCTTGTTTCTTGTAGCCATTGAATCAGATCTTGCCAATTAATAAGACGTTGGTGCGTGTTGCCTAGTCTATGCTTTACTCTATCCCAAATCTCAGCGGAAAAGCAACACTTTAGGAGTGGTTTCTTCGTAGCTGGAGCAAAATGTGCACATCCCATTATCCATCAACCCCCATTGAAACAGCCTTTCATTAACAAGGAGTCTATTGAGATTTGCAACCCAAAAATTGAAGGCATGTTTAGGGACCCTTTGTTTGAACCAGACCACTGTTGACCAATCTTTGATCTCCGCTCTCGGTCTGAGGAATTCCCAGGTTTCCTTAGTCGAGAATGTATCTGACCAGTTGTTTGGAGGTCCCCATAAGAAGGAGTCAGGTTCTGTTTCGATGGTTTGCCGAGGCCAGTCCCTTAAAGTTGCTTTGAGAAGGGAGATATTGATATTGCGTGTCCGAGAAGGTGTCTGCCAATTCCTTGACATAAGAGCATCATCAAGCCATGATTGTTCTGGAATGCCCATGCGGAGAGGTCAATTTGAACCTATGAAGAGGATCAGGGGTCCATGATCTGACCAGTTATCATACCAGAAGCTAATATTTCTTCCATCTCCTACCGAACATCTGATAAGCTGCTGACCCGCAAGGTGTCTAAGAGACAGGAGGGTTTTAAAGATCAAAGAATCTCTTTCTTTTACTTCAGGAGACCAGATCTGACCAGTTATCATACCAGAAGCTAATGTTTTATTTTTCTTTTTGAAAGCAAGTCATCAGTCAAAGTTTCTTAGTCATTATGCAAAATTCGAATGAAAAGATAGATTTGGTATAGTACGTTGGATTGGGTTGGCTTGAATGCAGCATGATCTGGTGCCAACAATCTAAAGAAGGAAGATGAGAAGTTCCCATGACACATGTGTTTTAGCTTTGCTTGTTTCAAGTCTTGTTTTTTTGATCACCAAACTTATACAGTATTAAATAGAGTGTTAAGCCTCAAACGGAGGAGACATACAGAGAGGTGGTTTCGCTATGGAATCAGCTATGGAGTTGAAAGATCTAGGGATGAAAGGCAAGGAAAAGAATGCGAGGATAGATGTCCCGGACATCTCTCTCTGTTCGACTACTTTCGTTTTCTTATTATTGTGTCCTTACAAAAATAAGATAGAGATGATAGTCTACTCCACGTTTCTTCTTCTTTGTTGCCTTTATTTAGTTACAATAAAAGATACTGATGATGTGATGATAGGGGATTACGTTGCACCTGTTCTTTTTAAATTTCTTTTGAATTCTCCATAATACATAGTAGTATTTCGTGGAGTGTGAATTTGGATAATTTAATTGTAAACGTGATTGTTTTAGCTTATCATGAAAGTATAATTCCTTTTTTTTAAAAAAAATATTATTAATAGATGAACGTGAGAAAGAATAGAAAAATAATAAACAGAGGAAACAAGTTTTGGCAGATGTAAAGGTGGCGGGAGTGGGTTGGGTGAGATCATACAAAAGGACGGTGCCCTCTCTCAATCTCAATCTCAATCTTCTTCGACTGAAAACTCTTGTCAGGAAAGTGGAGAGCTTTTGTTTCACGTTTCTCATCGCCAAAAAAAACAAAAAAAGAAAGACAAATCCGCTTTATATTCGGAAAGGTTGTAGACGTAATAGACAATCAAATCCCTCGGGAGGAGAGCTTTCAGGAGAACAAATTTGTTCGACATGGATTTCTGGCCAGAGTTTATGGCGAGCAGCTGGGGAAGGGAGTTCGTCGCCGGTGGATTCGGAGGCATCGCCGGTATCATCTCCGGCTATCCCCTGGACACCCTGAGAATTCGTCAGCAACAGAGCTCCAAATCCGGATCTGCCTTCACCATTCTCCGCCGGATGCTCGCCGTCGAGGGTCCCACCTCCCTCTACAGAGGCATGGCTGCACCCTTGGCCTCCGTCACTTTTCAGGTTCTTCTTTCTTTGATTCACCTTCTTTTTTTAATATCCCACTTTTGATTCTCTTGTGATTTACTCATCTTGTCCTTGTCATAGAATGCTATGGTATTCCAGATATATGCTATACTCTCTCGCTCCTTTGATTCCTCTGTTCCCCTAGAAGAGCCTCCTTCCTACAGAGGCGTTGCTCTTGGTGGGATTGGCACTGGCGCTGTGCAGAGCCTCTTGCTTAGCCCCGTTGAGCTCATCAAGATTCGTCTTCAGCTGCAGCAGAGCAAGAGCGGCCCCATCTGCCTGGCTAGGACCATCCTCAGAAGTGAAGGGCTAAAGGGGATATACAAAGGCCTCACCATAACGGTGCTCCGAGATGCTCCAGCTCACGGCTTCTACTTCTGGACTTACGAGTACGTACGAGAAAGGCTACACCCAGGCTGCAGGAAAAGTGGAGAAGAAGCCCTCAGGACCATGCTGGTCGCAGGTGGCTTGGCTGGTGTGTCTAGCTGGGTCGCTTGCTATCCTCTTGATGTCATCAAGACCAGGCTGCAACAAGGAGGTCATGGGGCTTACGAGGGCATTGCAGATTGTTTTCGTAAGAGCATCGCTCAGGAAGGCTATGGGGTTCTCTGGCGTGGCCTTGGGACTGCAGTTACCAGGGCCTTTGTTGTCAACGGTGCCATTTTTGCTGCTTATGAGGTTGCCTTGAGGTGTTTATTCACTCAATTGACGTCCGCTGATGTTGTCGCAGGAGGTTTGAGTAAAAAGCCAAAACAAGACGCCTAAGGGAGCCTTGAAGATTCATAAAGAGTCACTGTAGTTAGTAATATTTGTTAGCACAGAAATTTTGAGTTGGGATTTGTATTGCATGGTCATACAAATCGGACTCGCTTTATGGATCAGGCAGAAATTCTGTCTGTGATAAATAGTTGAGCACAGAGAAGAAGGAAAATTGATCCCAAACACAAAGAAAACCGATGAAATGAAATTATTTTGGTCTGTTTTACCTTGTTTGCTAAAATAAGAGTGCCATGGATTTCCTCCAAAATGTTCTCATAGGTTCCCCGCTCTCCTCGTCACGGCCAGTAATGCTGACTTGGTTGCTTTAGGATGGATTTTGATGTTTACAGAAGTTGTGCAACAGTCTGTGAACGGCTCCGTAGCCTTTGGTGGAATAAACGAGCTGGACGGATGTGAATGAGACGTTCTTCTTTTCAACGGACCATTGGGGTATCGAGCATCTACCAGTAAAATAGCTGCATAGTCCTTTGCATGGCTGATTGCTCTACCTGAAAAACAAAAGCAGGGATGAAACATTTGTGTTGTGTTCTTTCGCTCTCTGTTTGCAGCATATCTCTGACTAAGTATAATCTGCAACAAAGAGACGTTACCCGGTGGCTTGTCAGTTAACAGAAAAGGAGCAGAAAGAGGTCTTTATCAACTCAAGATTCGTCTTTTTAACCTTAACCTTGTGATGCATTTTGAGAGATCCAATTGCCGAACCCTTATCATTGGACGTGCTTTAGTTGCAGATAGAGGTTGTGGAAATAGTGTCTGATGGATCAAGTGGAAATAAGATAGTTCGAGTACCCTGAGGAAGTTAGAGGCAGAGAAAGCCAATAAACAAAAACTACATACAAAAGAACAAGAAGCATCATGAAGTTGAACTAGTCATATATATATATAATCAACCTTGTTTGCAAGTTTTATTGCAACAATAAACGACGCCGTTTTACATAGAATGATCAACCTGAAAAAAAGCTTTTCAGAGCAACGACTAATTTTGTTGCAATTAAAAGGAATTTTGAAAAATATAATTGAACAGATCCTTGAAGATCTTCTCTACAACTTCTCTTCCTCCTCTTTCGAAATTTTATATCATTCTTATTTCTGATCGTTGAGAAACCGCAGAGAGAGAAAATAGTAAAAACAAGAAAAGAGGAGAGAGAGAGAATAGCGAAGTTGATTGATTGAGAGAGGTGCCATTTCTTGCGAAGCAAGCATTGGGTAATACATCTTCTTCTTTCTCATTATTCTTAAGGTTTCTTTTCTTTCCGCCATTGTTGAACTCTCTTACGTCTCTCTGTTACTGTTCTTCTTCCCGGAGAACATACACGACGACTATGCTTTTACAAAACTCAATCTCCTTTACTTAGTTCAATTCTCTTTAACTCTGTTCGGTTACTCAGTTTCTTTTCCCCACACGGTTCTTGTTTCTAGGGTTTCTACGAAGTTTCACTCTCTTAGTCATCAAAAAAGATGAATGATCTGATGAAAAATCGTTCCTAATTTATGTGGAACTCAAGAAAGGCAATCTCCATCAAGAAACCCTCTTTGGTTTCTTCGCAGAGATCAAAACATTCAAATTTAATCGAAGAGATCACTCATCTCTTACACGATCTCCACAACCTAGCGAAGAGACCACATGCACACACAGCGCCAAGATCCTCC
>CAJHQQ010002949.1:0-53862 GCA_905132885.1 Moricandia moricandioides
AGTTATGGTATAGACGTTTGGGACATATGAGATTGAAGAACTTGCAGATCTTAGCAAGAAAAGGAATTATGGATAAGAGGAAGATTGATACTTGAGCTTATGTGAGAATTGCATAATGGGAAAACACAAAAGGCTAAGCCTTCACATCGGAAATCATAACTTAGGAGAATCTCTTAGATACGTTAATGTTGATCTTTGGGGCTCACAAAACGTCACGCCAAGTATATCAAAAAACAATATTTTCTCTCCATCGTTGATGACTATACAAGAAAGGTTTGAGTTTCTTTCTAGTTATGAAAAGTGAAGCTTTTATAAAATTTTGTGAATGGAAGAAACTTGTTGAGAATCAAGTTAACAAGAAAGTGAAATGTCTGAGGACTGATAATGAATTCGAATTTTGTAATACTAAGTTTGATGAATTTTGCAGACAACAAAAAATAGAGAGACACATGACTAGACACATCACAATAAAATGCTGTGGTAGAATACATAAACCAAACCATAATGGAGAAGGTCATGTGTCTTCTGAATGAGTCTGGTAACCGGTGTTCACCTCCATTCCTCAAATATATGTCCGTACACGTGAACAGTTCTAAACATTAGTAACTTTATATTTATCTATTAACAGCTTCAGGGTCGTGGTTGAGAATTTTAAGTTCTAAAACACAGTTATTTATTTGGCCTTTTAAAGTCATGCAAATTTAAAATGTGATAGGTTGTAATCGAACTGTGCATCTACTTCTTATAAGTACATAGTCAATATAACTATTTAATTATTTTTGTTTAAAATTGACATCTAATAATAATATAATTTTTAAAACCTCAAACTTATACTTGATTGGTTTGTAATGCACAGTCCTGGAAAGTTTTGACCAAAAAAAATATCAGTTAACACGTTCTTAAAATTGACTACACTAATTGTTATTTATCAATTAATACCGTTCTTTGAAAAATATCAAGCCCAATGTTTGCCACGGCCTACACCCTTCTTTTGCTAAAGAACACGAGCCTATAAAACGAAGCAGTTTTGGCTTTAGATTTAGGAGAAAAAGTGACACGTAGATAGTTTAAAATGATCACGTGGGAATTTTATGAATGCTTTCTACCATCAACACACAAAGTCACAAACCTTTGTTTAATACCACATAATAATTATTAAATTATCTAACAATAATTTAATGATTAAACTTTTAAAAAACAAAGACAACAACCCCATTTTATGTATTTTAAATAATATTATCTCCTCCTTTTTATGTTCATTTAATTTATTTAGGCGTTTAAGGAGTTTTTATGTATTTTAAATAATATTATCTCCTCCTCGATTTTTTAGGACATCAAAAGAAAACACAGATCTGGAACACGAGAAGAATGGAGATCTGAAGCTCATAGATTGATTTGTTGCCGTTAAGGAGATCTGAAGCGAGTAGGTTGAGTCATCGTCATTTTCAACACATCTAAAGCGTGAGAAGAAGAAAAATCGTTGTTTTCATCACTTTTGATAGTTTTTTCATCACCTACGGCGGATCTGATGATGAAGAAGAAAGAAGAAAAAAAGAAGTTACAGAAAGAGATAGAAGCCGATGTACATATATTTAGGATTAGTAATCAGGAGTAAAAAAATAATTAACCACATTTTTGAATTAAATTTAATTTAAAAAGAAAATAGTTTTTATTGAAATCTTTGATAGATTGGCTAACAAAATAAAGGGGCAATAGAGGTTGGAAAAAAAAAAGGGGGCAATAGAGGACACGAGATTCTTCTTTTGCTGAAGAACACGAGACTATAAAACGACGCAGCTTTGGCTTTAGATTTAGGAGCAAAAAGTGACACGTAGATAGTTTAAAATGATCACGTGGGAATTTTATGAATGCTTTCTACCATCAACACACAAAGTCACAAACCTTTCTTTAATACCACATAATAATTATTAAATTATCTAACAATAATTTAATGATTAAACTTTTAAAAAACAAAGACAACAACCCCATTTATTTATTTTAATATTATCTCCTCCTTTTTATGTTCTTTTAATTTATTTAGGCGTTTAAGGAGTTTCTAGTGGGATGATATTGGGTTCTCTCTCACCTGTCTCTCCATCATATCTCTCTTTTCTTTTTTTTTTGCTCAGTGTCTTTCCCTCGATTTCTCAGGACATTAAACTTTCTCTTTACAAAACAAAGATCCAATCTTTTCGGTTCGTTCTCTCCTCTGGGGTACGAATCAAGAAGCTTGAAGAGGGATGAAAGTTAACCAGAAAGATCCGCCGGAGAAACCCGGAATGTTGTCGGTAACCCGACCCGGTCCAAAACTAATGGTCTGGCTTATCTGCTTCGTCGCTTTCACTTACATTATCTACATGCTTAAGCTCGTCTCCACCTCACGTTCCTGCGACGATTCCATTACCTTCACCACCCTCTCCGCCAACATCTCCTCCTCCTCCTCCTCCTCCTCTTCTGCACTACCTTCACGTCGGCGCGAGTCGGAGGAAGAGAAGGTAGACAAGCCAACCGATCTCAACCACGTGGTGTTCGGGATCGCTGCGTCGTCTAAGCTATGGAGACAGAGGAAAGAGTATATCAAGATCTGGTACAAACCAAAACACATGCGTGGATACGTCTGGTTAGACAAAGAAGTTAAAAAGAACAGCAGCAACGTGGACGACGACGAGGATCTACTTCCGCCGGTGAAAATCTCCGGCGGAACTGCTTCTTTCCCTTACACGAACAAGCAAGGGCAACGTTCGGCGTTGCGGATCTCGAGGATCGTGTCGGAAATGCTGCGTTTGGGTCTGAAGAACGTGAGGTGGTTCGTGATGGGCGATGACGACACTGTTTTCGTCACGGATAATCTCATTAGGGTGTTGAGGAAGTACGACCACGAGCAGATGTATTACATTGGGAGCTTGTCGGAATCTCATCTACAGAACATATTTTTCTCGTACGGGATGGCTTACGGTGGAGGAGGGTTCGCTATTAGCTACCCGTTAGCTAAGGCTTTGAGCAAGATGCAAGATCGGTGTATGCAGAGGTATCCTGCACTGTATGGTTCAGACGATCGCATGCAAGCTTGTATGGCTGAACTGGGTGTTCCACTTACTAAAGAAATTGGCTTTCACCAGGTAAGACAAGTTTTGTCGAAATATTTCAGTTTAGTTTTGTCAAGTTTGGGTAGTGATTAGTGAACTAGTGATAGCTGGTGTTGTTGGGTCATTGCCAAATATGGTCAGTTTTGATTTTGAGTTCTTAATGTAGAAACCATAAGCAATATTTAATGACTTAGTGGCAAAGTTGGTGTTTTTAGTGATTTTTGTGACATGGGTCTTGAAGGTAATGATGGTGATTGAAATGGGTTTCAATCAAGTAGTTAGCTTTTCAGCAAAATTCAAACTTTTAAGAGTTTTGTCGGAAAGAGTTTCAAAGACTAGTTTTAGGGGCAATGGCTTTAGTTTTACACTTCAATGTTATAATGTTCTTGTAAGAATCTTCATTAGTAGTGATATCAGTTTCGTTTCTTTGTTCTGTTTGTGCTTCGATGCTGTTTTGGCAATTTTTTCGTGGTTTGGTACCGACAATGCGGCGTGTCTTGTCTATTTACTTTAGTTAGATGGTTGATTACAGGTGTAAGAGTGGGACCCACTTTCTGTTTCCTCATTTGAATGACTTGTAGATGTCATTATTCGCACATATGACACGTGAAACTCACGCTCCTTGTAACATCTTTAGTTTGTATTGTTCCGTTTCAGTACGACGTTTACGGGAGCCTCTTCGGCCTCCTAGCCGCACACCCAGTAACACCGTTCGTCTCAATGCACCACCTCGACGTTGTGGAACCGATCTTCCCAAACACCACTCGAGTCCGTGCCCTTAAGAAGCTAACTGTACCGATGAAGCTCGACTCAGCCGGGCTTCTCCAGCAGTCTATATGCTACGACAAGCACAAGAGCTGGACAATCTCGGTCTCGTGGGGCTACGCGGTCCAAATATTCCGAGGAGTATTTTCTCCCAGGGAAATGGAAATGCCTTCTAGAACGTTCCTGAATTGGTACAAGAGAGCTGACTACACCGCCTACGCATTCAACACCAGGCCGGTTAGTCGGCAACCGTGCCAAAAACCGTTTGTTTATTACATGTCGACCACGAGGTTCGACAAGCAGCTGAACACGACGGTTAGCGAATACACGAGACACCGTGTTCCACATCCGTCTTGTAAGTGGAAGATTACAAACCCGGCTGAGATTAACACCATCGTCGTTTACAAGAAACCCGACCCGCATCTTTGGGAACGGGTAAGTAACGTAATGTTATTTTTTAGCATAACGTGCACAATGTTATGGACTTAAATGGTTCACGTGTTTTGTACAGTCACCGAGGAGGAACTGTTGCAGAGTGTTACAAACGAAGAGGAATAATACGTTATGGATCAATGTTGGTGTATGTAGAGAAGGTGAAGTCACTGAAGTAAAGTAACTTTTAATATATAGTTTTTTTTTGTATTGATTTTATTTTTGAATGAGAAGAAAAAATAGTTTTTAGGCTGCTTTACCCCTTGTAATTTCTTACACGATATTCAACATTATTCTAAATATAATTTAGTAAATATTTTTTTTATTAAAACTAGATTTTAGTGAAATAAACGAACATATATATATATACGTGAATTGTATTTGGACTTTGTACTTTCCAAAAGAGAATTCGAAAGAAAAGAAAAAATTCATCACATGTCTCAGTCCAAGAGGGACGTCTCAGATAACAACAACATCGTTTGAGGTAAAAGTCTTATACAACAAACAATAACCTCAAAACAATCCGCAAACGTGGAACACTTTGACCATCACACAGCATATACCAACGACGTGAAAGTGAACACAAAAGAAAGATGAAATAATAAACTTCCACCAAGGCAGAGAGTGATTACTTTGGGTAACCTTGAGGGGGATAAGCTGGACCAGGAGGGTACTGAGGATAACCTGGAGGGTTTTGAGGATAGCCAGAAGGTGGATAACCTTGTGGAGGGTGTGGTGGGTAACCTTGTGGTGGGTGTTGTGGGTAACCTTGTGGAGGATAACCGATTGCAGGTGGAGTGGCTTGATCAATCCGTGACATTACCTGAGGAGGAGGCACAGCCATAGGTTGTGGACCGAACTTACCATCTCTCTTGTCCATTTCCACCTTGTGTTGTGTCTACATAAGCATAAAGATTTTATCAGTCAGACAGTAATATTAGTTTTCTGAGTAGTATGTGAGACTGAAATAGGTTGAATATCATCATTTGACCTGCATACAAGCGCAAACCCTGCGAATGAAGCAAGAATATGATCATCAGGGACAAGAAGTTTAAGGGAATGAAAATGAGATTACAGAGAATGTGTTTCTTACGTGCAGTACACCATGTCAGCTAAACAAGAGAGCAACTGAGAAGCTTCTGAAAGCTCATCAATGCCGACAATACATGCAACAATGGAGAATATGCAAGCTACTTGGCTGAGACAGACCATAAAACCCTACACATCCAAGAAGACATACACTTATTTTTCTCATGTTTCATAGTCTCTACTGTCTCTATTTTGACTCTCAGTAACCCACGTGGTTTGAGCAATGAGGATACTTACAATGATGCAGTTGTCACATTGCGTCGTCTGAATTTGAAACTCATCTTGCAGAAGAAAACGCGTCGAGGCCACAGAGGTTCCAAAGCAGCAAAAGACCTGTGAATTGTTGCAACACCATAAGCCACATAACTAGGCATGTATGATTATGTTACAGGATGTATTCAGATGCTAGTATGAACGTTCTAGAAGACTGCATTTTAAAGATTAAAAGCTTTAAAACCCAAGATCCAAACCTCGGTGGCAAGACAAAGCTGAGGACATTTGGTTTCTCCACACCTACCGCTACAAGGCATGTAACCAGCGCAGCATATGTACCTGTGAGGTAAAAGAAGGATCCTTTAAAACCCTAAGAAGATCGAATTGCAATATATCTAGTTGAATGTGATGTATACCTAGACATGTCATTGTAAAGCGCACGCTTGCGAAGCAAGTATGATGCACAAGGGGCACTGCAATGAGACACCAAAATCAGACAAAGGTCAAAGTCTTATCAAAAAGTCTCCAGAAACTTACCACCACAACGCGAAACAGCAATCTGCCAACAACAAAACAGGAAAGGACAGATCAATACCCAAACACGATCAAACAGAGGAGAGAGATGAGAGAGTTACAGGGAGTGTCGCCCTGGATGCTGTGAGTGAGATCCGTGTGCCAGACGTTACGGAAGTTCTGGCGTTCCTGCATCTTCTCCGTGTCGAACTTCGGCGCCATTTTTCGCACGGATCTGTGATTCGGTGACGACGACCAAGTGAGTCAATCTATCTGTGGAGAAAGAAAGAAACGAGGATCAGAGACTTGAGAACTGTCTGAACAAAGCTATTCTCACGAACGTGTATCTCACTTAATCGTCAACTTGAGAGAAAAAAAAGAAAAAAAGAAAACGAAAGTAGACCACATTCGTTTCGACCATTCTTCTCCCTTGATGGTAACTGGCGTTGACTACGAGGCGTTTAACTATACTTCAATAGTATAAGGATCTAACTGAAATTAACTTTAATTTGTAACCCCACCTATTACTTTATTTCTTGATAAGAGAATGATAACTTAAAAAAAATGTTTTTGTCGCAAAAATAAGTTTTAATATATTTTATTAAATAGTGTAAATATATATTGATATTTTTTAAATTAATTAATTTGTATTCAAATATTAGATTTATGGGATGAGGCTTAAAGTTTTAAAAAATAAAAATAAAAATTAAAAATTTTAAAATAAAAGATCTATTTTAATTTTTAGTGTTGTTTTATAAAAAAGTTTAAAAAATCTATTTGAGAGAATTGTAAATCAATATATTTTTTCACAAAATAAATCATACAAAAACTCTAAAGCGACATTTATTTTATAACAAAAAATTTCTTTTACAACGACACTTAAAATAAAACGGAAGAAGTAATAAAATTATTATAATCTTGACATTATTATTTATTTTTAATTTAGTTATAATCTAAAACTATAATATATATATATATATATATTATATTGACTATACAAAATATAAAGACATGTAGTCTATGTTGTGACATGGTAAACTTTTTAAAATAATCTTTATAAAAATAAAAATTATAAAATGTGGTATATATACCTTTATAAAATAAGTTTTTTCGAACAAGATTAAAGGGAGTTCTTAAGAGGGTTCTTAGCGGGTGGGGCCCACCAAAACCCTTAAGAACCAACTTCTAAAACTCTTAATTAAAAACTGTTCTTAAGGGATTTTTGTACTGTTCGCGGGTCCCATTGACACTTAGCGGTCCGCGATTAGTTTTTTTTATTATTATTTTTTTAAAAAGTAAAAAAAATAAAATAAGAAGCCCTTAGGGGTTTTTAGGCTTTTTTTTAAAAACAAAATGAATGTTAACGGTTCTGAAAATTGAGATTGGACCAAACTAAAATATTTACAAAGTATCGATTTTGGACCTAATTGCAACTATCCAAAAGATCCGAATTCGAGTAGAAAACCGGAACCGGAATGCGCAGATCTACCAGCAATGGGTCAAACGAAGTGGGTTAAATTACGGAAAGGCCCCTTGAACAATCGGCCTATTGTTTGTACAAACGTCTTTCCGCTCTGTTCACTCATCGTCTCGGAGAAGAAGAAGAGAAGGAGAAATGAGCGGCCATGATTCCAAATACTTCTCCACAACGAAGAAGGGAGAGATCCCTGAGCTCAAGGAAGAGCTCAATTCACAGTACAAGGTCCTTCTCTCTTTCTGATTCATTCATTCTCTTATAGATCTGTGATCCGCAGTTTCGCACGATTCTAATCTCTCTCCTCAGTGATTCGTTTTAGGTTTTAGCAATTGTTTTCCGGTAGATCTATACGATCCTTGATTCGATCTGATCGGTACATTCTTGTTGCTATTTTGGTTTTGGTATTACATGTGGGGAGAGTGATGATGGTGTGTACGTTATGGATTAATGATGTTCAATGGTGGTGTATGTGCAATCTCGTAGACACTTTCTCGGAGTTTAGATTGGTGGATTGTTTGGACGATCAGTGACTGTTGAATCATTATCTTCTTTTGTTCAAGTTTAATGCCTTTGGAAACGATAGAGGAGGCATTAATCCACTTACTATAGTAGGAATCTGTGACGTTGCCTGACCTCTGTTTTTGATCTGTTCAATCTGTCTTTTGTTTGATCTTGGCATCTACAAGCTTTCAGTATAATGTCTAACATAAGTTTATGCAAATGGTATTGATTCAAGATGGCGGCATGTGTTTCTCGTTTTGATTCAGTCACCTAACTTTTATTTTCTTCTTTATGTTTTTAGGATAAGAGGAAAGATGCTGTTAAGAAGGTTATTGCGGCTATGACTGTTGGAAAGGATGTTTCTTCACTTTTCACTGATGTACTCAACTGCATGCAAACGGAGAATCTGGAGCTTAAGAAGCTTGTTTATTTGTATCTGATTAACTACGCGAAAAGCCAGCCTGATCTTGCTATCCTCGCAGTTAATACTTTTGTTAAGGTAACACTCTCCTCAAGCTAGTTTCGTAGTCTTCTCACATGTAGCATGGTGCGCCGTGTTTCTTGGTATTTTCCTTGCTGTCACTTTTAAACATTCCGCTTTGTATTCGGCAGGATTCACAAGACCCAAATCCGTTGATCCGTGCTTTGGCTGTGCGGACAATGGGTTGCATTCGTGTTGATAAGATCACTGAATATTTGTGTGATCCTCTTCAGAAATGCCTAAAGGTTGAGTCTTTTTTATCCTACCTTACCACTGGAACTTGTATCAACATCTGGGAGAGTTTCTTTTTTAATCTAGAATGATGAAATATTATGTTTTTCCTGGTTTTTCAGGATGATGATCCATATGTCCGCAAGACAGCAGCTGTTTGCGTTGCCAAACTGTTTGACATAAATGCTGAACTAGTCGAGGATAGGGGTTTTCTTGAAGCCTTGAAGGATTTAATATCAGACAATAATCCAATGGTTGTAGCAAATGCTGTAGCAGCCCTTGCGGAGATACAAGAGAAGAGTGCTAGTCCGATCTTTGAAATTAATAGTGTTACCCTCACAAAGCTCCTTACAGCTTTGAACGAATGTACTGAGTAAGTCTTTCCTGATTTTCGTATCCTACTTTCACTCAGATTGTGTCTGATTGACTATTTATTGTCGGATCACCGTTATCTTTTTTTTTTGGAAAACGTACATGTTGACGTAATTACTCACAGCAGGATAATCTGTAGTTCCTAAATGACTTACTTCTTGTTTTATAGCATCATTTTATCTATGATTTTTATTGTGTATCTAAAATTTTGGCAGTTTAGGATGTCTTTGTTTATTTGTTGTTATTGAAGGTTTTCTGTGTAAAGAAATATTCATAGTTGTGAACTTTGGGTGAAGGGATTCATAGACGACTATTTATTCCTTGCCTGCTCTTTGAATGCCATATATATATTTTTCAATCTTAATAATACCATACTTGTTCTTCACAGATGGGGTCAAGTTTTTATATTAGATTCTCTATCAAGGTATAAAGCAGCTGATCCTCGTGAAGCTGAAAATATTGTTGAGAGAGTCACTCCAAGGTTACAACATGCCAACTGCGCTGTCGTGCTTTCAGCCGTTAAGGTGACAAAATATTTATTTCCTTGATCTGTCATCTGTTCGTCAGTTCTTGTTTGTAATATGTCAACCATGTCTTTGCGTAGTTTTCTAATGCTATTCCTCTTTTGTTCCTTTTCCTGCGAGCTTTTCTAGATGATCCTTCAGCAGATGGAGCTAATTACTAGTACAGATGTGATTAGGAATCTTTGCAAGAAGATGGCTCCTCCCCTAGTTACATTGCTTTCTGCAGAACCTGAGATACAATATGTTGCACTTCGTAACATTAACCTTATTGTCCAAAAAAGACCCACTATTCTTGCCCATGAAATCAAGGTAGTTTGGTCCTGTCTCGTAGACTCTCAGAATAAGCATTTGGTATACTCCTATATGTATTGATAATGCTTTACGTTTTTCTTTAGGTGTTCTTCTGCAAGTATAATGATCCTATTTATGTCAAGATGGAGAAGTTGGAGATTATGATAAAACTTGCTTCAGACAGAAACATAGACCAGGTAGTCCTTATACACATTTATTATCTGCTGTTAGTCCAAGTTTTTGTGTGTTTGCTGCGTATCATGATGGTTTCTGGAACATGCTGATGTAGGTTCTTCTGGAGTTCAAAGAGTATGCCACTGAGGTAGATGTTGATTTTGTTCGGAAGGCTGTTCGTGCAATAGGCAGATGTGCCATCAAACTGGAAAGAGCAGCAGAACGGTGCATCAGTGTTTTACTTGAGCTGATCAAGATCAAAGTAAACTACGTTGTTCAGGAGGCCATTATAGTCATCAAAGATATCTTTAGAAGATATCCAAACACGTAAGTTGATTTATTTCAACTTTCTTTGTTTTGGCATATTAAAGTGCTCTAACGCTCTTTAATGTTGGCGATGTCATTCAAAACAACGTTCAGGTACGAGTCCATAATTGCAACGCTCTGTGAGAGTCTAGACACATTGGATGAACCAGAAGCTAAGGTATATTTGCTGGTGTAAAATAGCTGGAATCTTCTCCATTCGAAATAAATCTTAGATCAGTGAAACTCATACTCTTGCATATCTTGGCATCTTCAAAGGCATCTATGATTTGGATCATTGGTGAATATGCTGAGAGAATCGACAATGCTGACGAACTTCTTGAAAGCTTCCTGGAGAATTTCCCTGAAGAACCAGCACAGGTCCAGCTGCAGCTTCTTACAGCGACAGTAAAACTATTTCTGAAGAAGCCAACTGAAGGCCCACAACAAATGATTCAGGTTCTGCCATTACCATATGATGACCATTTTTTGCTCTCTGAATTATTTCAAGAACATGTATGTGAACGACAGGCCTGTCTTTTGCCATGCTTCAAATTCTCAGGTTGTCTTGAATAATGCTACTGTGGAGACAGATAATCCTGATCTCAGGGATCGTGCTTATATCTACTGGCGTCTTCTATCTACTGATCCCGAGGTAATTTTCCTTGGATATGTTAATACCATTCAACTAGTTCAAGTGCATTGGACATTGAACTACAATCACCAGTTTTACCTACAATCATGAGTGCTTTTCTTTTGACTAGGCGGCGAAGGATGTCGTTTTAGCTGAAAAACCTGTGATTACTGATGACTCAAACCAACTTGAGCCGTCACTCCTGGATGAGCTGCTTGCAAATATTTCAACCTTGTCCTCTGTGTATCACAAACCGCCAGAGGCTTTTGTAACCCGCTTGAAAACCGTAGTTCAAAAAACGGAAGATGAAGACTACGTGGAAGGGAGCGAAACAGAGACATCTGGTAATCCGGTTGTTGGTGCAGCTCCTGCAGCGGCTGCCCCAGCTCCTGTGCCTGATCTCCTAGGGGACCTAATGGGCCCAGATGAAGCTGCAATTGTCCCAGTAGATGATTACACAACTTCGTCAGGGTGAGTATGGCTTGAATGATGAAAGTTTTCTGGTGCAGTAAAAGTCTCTATAGGCCACATTTGTGGTGTGCAATGGACTCGTTTTACTCACTCCTATATATTTAGATCACCTTGTCGTATATTTTACTCATCGGATCCCCTAAAATTGGTTGCAGTCCTCTGCTGCCTGTTGTCCTGCCCGCATCAAGCGGTCAAGGTCTACAGATTAGTGCTCAATTAACCCGACAAGATGGTCAAGTATTCTACAGTATGCTCCTCGAAAACAACTCGCAGTCCGTTCTTGACGGCTTCATGATTCAGTTCAACAAAAACTCATTCGGCCTTGCAGCTGCAGAACCTCTTCAGGTAGCAGTCGTTGAATATACACATCCACGCATATTTTGTCCTGGATTCATGAAACTAATGTCTGGATTTTTGTACTATTATAGGTTCCACCAATGCAACCCGGAGCATCTGCGAGGACGATGTTGCCAATGGTATTGTCCCAGAACATGTCTGCCGGGCCGACCAACTCTCTTTTGCAAGTTGCTGTCAAAAACAATCAGCAGCCTGTCTGGTACTTCACCGATAAGATTGTACTTCACGCTCTTTTCTCGGAAGATGGTAGGATGGAACGTGGAACCTTCCTCGAGGTAAAAACACCTTAAACAGTTCATAGTACAATACCACATGAGCATGTTAGTGATCATAACAATATATATATCACAGCCTATTGTCCTGTATAATTGCTTGCTAAAGATTTAAACCATTGTGTTGTAATATAGACGTGGAGGTCATTACCGGATTCAAACGAGGTCCAGAAGGAGTTCCCTGGGATAATCATCACGAGCATCGAGTCAACGCTGGACTTGCTAGCAGCGTCAAACATGTTCTTCATAGCAAAGCGCAAAAACGGAAACCAAGACGTGCTGTATCTATCAGCCAAAGTTCCAAAAGGCGTACCGTTCTTGATCGAACTAACGGCATTGGTGGGTCAACCTGGTCTCAAATGTGCGGTCAAGACTCCAACCCCCGAGATCGCTCCTCTCTTCTTTGAATCCCTTGAAACTCTCTTCAAGCCTTGATTTTGACAATGTTTCAAAAGGTAACCATTTTATGTTAGTAAGTGATATGTTCTTTTTTTAATTTGTTTTCCCTCGCTTGGTATCTATTTGCTCACTATTTGTTTCTAACTTTTGTGTTTGGACCAACAACTCGAAAGAGCTTTGATCTATACTCTTCTTTGTTCTTGGTTGCGTATTATGTCGTAAAGGTTTTGATTGACTTATTATTATTTAGTGACCGACATGAAATCAGCAGTTAACAAGTGGAACCAAATATACCTACACGTAAACTACTTTTAAGTGTTTTGAAAATTTCGTGCTTGCTTTCTTTACAAGCTGATGGATGCATATAGAGACAACGGGCCCCGTTGTGCCGACGTTGCGTATCTGAAGTACGAATCGTGGTTTTTTTCTGTGGCATATACAATAGCTTTCTTGAAACTAAGCTTGTTGATATTGTTGATTCAGAGGCCTACGTAAGCTCAAATGCAAGATACATGTTACTGAACCTAAAAAAACGACAGTATAGTAGCGTGAGATTGAAGTAATGACACCCTGTATAAGAGTTAGTCAGGCGGTATATAATAAGCACTTTCCTAACCGAATCAACTTTAGAGGGGATGAGGGGATTGTTTTATTATTCACTATAGGATATCAATTATCAACCAAAATCTTTTTCAAAAAATAATATCTTGTAAGTTTAAATATATATTTATATGATCGCAGTGTAAAATCTAGATTATCGACTTCACTAATCTAATTCTTTGACCCCACCAAGATATTATATTAATTTCTCTATAGATAATGTTTAAAATCTTGGATCCATATCCACTATCTTTCTGTTTTCGGATTTATTTAACCTGGTTTTTTCTGTTACTCTAATAATTTTGAAAAATAAAAGCATTTTAGAATAAAGCTAAAAATTTTTTGTCACAAAAGTGATTCTTAAGGAAAAAAATAACTAAAATAAATTTTATTAAAGAATGTAAATATCAATTTGGGTTAATTAATATATACTTACAGTTTAGAGTTATGAAGTGAAATTTTAGAAGTGACTTTTAAAATTTAAAATTAAAAATATAAAAAATTAAAATTTTCAAAAATAAAAAAGATGATTTCGATCATTTAAAAAAAATAATTTGGTGATAAAATTTAAAAATATTATTTGAGAGAATTACGTTAATTTATATAAACTTTAAATTAAGCATTGCTAGCTTAACTCAATATCCATAAAAGAATACACATGGAAATAAAATTTAATGAAAATTCCCGAGTATTTTTTTTTTGTTTCTGTTAAATATACAAAATCCTGAGAGTTTCCTTTTGTACGATATGGTTTGTATTATGAATAGGAATACAAAAAGTTTGATTAACAACCAAAATAATGTTGAGTTTTCATCTCTGATCAAAGTCGCATCTCTCGTCGCAGCCATTCTCTCTCTATTTTTTCAATTGTTCAACACAAAGCCTCAAGAAACTTCCCAGGGATCCCAACAAAAGTAAGGATGTCTAAGTAAAATATCAAAGCTGTTTTTCATAATTTTAGTCATCTTACTTCTTCTTCTTCTTCTTTCCGTTACAAAAGAAGTACCTTTATATTTGTTTCATATGATCACGAACTCTGTTTGTTCTCTTCTTTCTTCTTCTTTTCTCTACTGGTTTGCTTTGTTGGCTAGATTCATATAAATTGTTTTGTTTTTTTTGGTTTAACCCACTTGTCTAGTTTCTGGTTCTACTGTCTCTGTTATGATCTCTCTGTGTTCTGTTCTTCGTCTATTACGGTTTGGATTTGATTTTTGCTTTTGGTATTTATAGTATCTCTGTTTTATCACACAAAGTCCAACAAATTTGATCACACAAGAGTCTCTAAGGGTTTGAGTTTATTGTTGTATGTATTATTATACTGTTTAGTCTCCTAATATCTCCTTTTGTTTTGGTAATGATCTCATTGTTAGTCGAAAGCTAAGTTTCATTTATTTGGTCAGGTTTGTAACCTAAAGAATGGTTTGCTGCAGCTGCTTTTTCCCGGTTCTACCTCAAGTATAGCTTCTTTCTAAATGATCTTTTTAAAAATGTTGTTTTCGTTTTATTTTCTTGAAGTGTTATTGTTATTTTCTGCAGAGATCAAGAACTATAGATGAGCATGTTCCTTTATCTCGTGCCTCTCCTTCCTCTGTGGTACCTACTGATGCAGTAGATACAAACTTGGCCTCTAATCTATACACTTCACCGCTTCAGCCTCCTCTTCCTGTATCATTCTCCCCCAAAAATCCTTTGAAACCGCCAACAACTCACAGCAATTCAAGCCAAGGAGCTCTCCCTCTCACAAAACACACTCTTCCAGAGAAGGAGACATGGCCTGTTGGTGATCAAATTGATATTAATCTAAAGAAAAAAGATCAAGAAACCATAGACGAGTGTCCCATTTGCTTAGAAGGTACTTTGTTTCATCATCAAAGTTACATACTCTTTGTTAAATGGTCTTTCTTCATTTGGTTTGTTTGTTTTGTAGAATATGAGACAGAGAACCCAAGACTGCTCACTAAATGTGGCCACGATTTTCATTTCGCATGCATTCTTGAATGGATGGAAAGAAGTGAAGCTTGTCCAGTTTGTGACAAGGTTTGTCTCAGTAACAAAAACCGCCTTTTTCGATTTTTCGAGTCACTTTACAATAGAGTCTGTTTCTTTTTGCTCTTTGCGCAGGAACTGGTACTCCCTGAGTCATAATCAAGAACAAGAAACAAAGAGAATGCAACAAAAAGTGCCAAGAAAAAGGTACATAAGATTTGGTTTAGACTAGCATTAGATGATAGTGTGGTGGTAAATGATGTACTTTGTTGCTTTTACTTCCCCTTTGATTCTTTTTTTCTTTACCAATCTTTTGATTATTTTACATCAGACACAAGATACAGAACTTATATTTTATTACTAAATCCTCTGTATAAATCTCTAACTCCTATGTCTAAAATAATGATTATGACAAAAACAAGAAACTCTAAAGACCTTTTAACTTTTACAACAAGAGATAGCTCTAAAGACCTCTCTCTCTATCTATTACGGTGAAGTGTTATGACTCTGATGACCATTAAATGAAAGCCTAGTTAACTTACTTAATGTCTCTCTAGCCGACACAGTCCCAGGATGATCCTCACCTGAGATTGAAGTTCTGATGAAGATTGCTTTTCTGATTAGATCATCAGCCACACCGAACTGTCCACCACGTAGCGTCAACTTAGCTCGAGTCTCTAGCACGGTGGCTCGAGCTAAAGCAAGTTCTTCCCATAAATTAGGGTTTAGCTGTGCACTTGTCTGAACATGTCTCCAGCAAAGCGACTTGTCTAGCCATTTCTCCACCGGCTTCACTAGCGTTTGGTCAGCTGATTCTAGAGCGTTTGTGCAGACCCTGAGTAGCTCCACGGCTGCACCGCACCGTGAAAACGTTATGAAAGTTCTAATCGCTAGAGGCAAGATTACTTGTTTCACAAGAAACAACAGCTCTGTTATCTTCAGCTGAATAGTTGGAGCTTCGTTGCTGAAACCAAAGAGCAAGAAACAAACTGCCCATATCTGATCTGCTGTTTCAACAGTCCAGCCACGGCTTATCACTGCTCGAACCATCGCAGGAGCAGTCTCGTTCACCATTACTCTATACCTTGCATAGAGTTTCACTAGTTCGTGTATCTGTATAAACCCTAGCTTAACGCTGCTGGTTCTAGCAATGTTGAATCTAAGCAACATAGAAGCAGCTTCAGCTCCTGATATCTTAGAGTTTGATGACGCAAAACCGCAGCTTATAGCTCGTCTCAGTCTTCTCCACAGACCTCTATGTTTCTCAGAGAGTTTATAAGCAGCCAAAGCTAATAGAGAGGCTGGTACAGGCCCCGGGGCTAACCACCCGCTCGCAACAACCATTCTTGTAGCTAAACTCCTCGGTCCATCCGCGTGATCAAAGATCGAAAAACACACTTCAAACAGCTGCAACAGAAACACACTTCTTCTCAACACACTCTTGTCCCGGCCGCTACATGACATCTCTCTCAACGGCATTCTATTTATAGTATCCAAAAGCCGGCTCGGGCTTATCGGAAGCTCTGACAATATAGCTCCTACAACAGCTAGTCCCAGCGTTAACCTCCCTAGCTTCTCTTCAATCACTCTCAACGCATCCATCTCCGGAACCGGATAGTCTTTAACGTTTCCCTGCATCAAGGCCATAGCTTCAGCAGCAGAGAGGTAAGGCAGTTTCAATGGCTCCATGTTCATAACTCTTGAGAGACGTGTAGATATCAAAACATGAGTCTCTCCTCCAAACCTAGGGAGAAGATCCATCACAAGCTTCGAGTCCCACCAGTCTTTTTCGCTCTCCAAGTTATCGATAACAAGCAAGAAGGGTATATCCCTCATCAGCTCTCTCCTGATTCTTGAAACCGCGGTATCTTCTTGCTCTTCAAAGCTCTTGATCTGAGTTCTATTGGAACAGTTCTCTACCCCGACATCAACATCTAAGTACTGATAAAGATTCAGATAGTTCTGTCTGATGTAACGGCTCTCACCGCCTATCCAAAGAACCATCTTATACCTCTGGTGATGCCTATAAGCAAACTCAAGAAGCAGCTCGGTTTTACCAATCCCTGCTTCACCAGAGACGCACGCCACGCCTTTCCCGCAGACAATCTTCATCAATCTCTTCTTCATCTTCTTCTTCCTCGTCTTCTTCACTAACTTTTTACTTTGCATCTCAATCTCTTTCTCTGACTCCTTCCACACAACTTTCTCTTTCCCTTTGTTCCACCCAAGGGTCACATTCTTCTTCCTTCTCGCCGGTCTTGTTGCCTTTAACTCAAAGTAATCCTCTCCATCTCCAAACAAAACAAACTCTAGCTCTGATAGTTCCTTCTTCCTCCCAACAAAGTTATCATTCCGCGGATATGGAAACTCCTCTTTCTCTGCTTTATCTCGCCATTTCGCCAACCTCTCAACTATACTTCTCCTCCCTACTAACCTCATAGCCAGCAATGTAACCGTCCTGAACACACAGTCTCTCCAGTTACCTTCATGAGCTTCAAGCTTCCAATCATCAACACGAGATAACCCGTGAACCGCCTCTTTCCATTCTTTATCAATCCCTCCGTAACATTCCCACAGCTCACCTCCATGCTTCTCCCACAAGTCCCCTCTCTTTTCAACTATGTCTCTCACAAGACAGTCCTCTCGAGAAAGATCGAAGAAAACAGGAACAAGATTCTTCTTGTTCCCGAAAAACCGTAACTCCTCGATCGTGTAAGGATTCTTGAAGGAGTTTCTTGTTAGAATGATAACCCCAAAGGAAGCACCGTCCATAGCTTTCTCTACTATCCTCTGTTTCCGAGAGCTTCTACACCGTGCTCTATCTGACATGAAACAACTCATCCCTTGAAGCTCTAACTCAGCTCTGAGCCAGTCCGCGAAACGTAGCAGAGAAGGCTTATGACCGTGCAGCCCCAAGAACACATCGCAATATCTTACTATTTTGTAAGAAACTGACACGGAAGATGTCTGAGTATAGGAAGATGAATCATGTCCTCTTACATATCTACTAGAAGGCTGCAACCCGAGGTCAGGGTCTTGAAAGCCAGAGCTGGAGCTAAGAGGATCAAAACTCTCACACTGAGCATCAGACAGTGTGGATTCAGACAGTTCTTCTTGCTGGATTTTGGGAGATCTTGGAGATATTAAAGGAGACTGATCAGCTGAGAAGAAAGCAGTTGAGGAAGATGAAGACATGTTCCTAGAGGACATTGTCGGATACTGTCCGAACCTGGAACTGTTACCTCGAGAATCCATAACCACCACAATTTTTTCCTTTAAATGCAGCTTATAAATCCATTACAGCCAATCTGATAAGGAAAACAAAAAGTCAAAAGCATGAGAAGATGCAAGATTAGGACAGAACATGAAGCCTATAAGGAAGCTTTGCATTTTGAAATCTTGACAATAGTTTAGATGATGGGTTCACATTAACACTTGCCAAATAATTGATATTGAGAACATTGCAGATCTAACCAGAAAGGGAAATAAAATAATCATTTCTTATTGTTTTTATTCGGACAGAGTGAGTTAGATCTGAGAAACTTACATAACTAGGTGTCTTGAATAGTAAACCATCAACAAGAAAGACCATCTTGAGCTCTTTGTATTCAAGAATGGATCAAAACCCAGGTAGTTTAGATGAATGATGAACCATAAAAACTGAAACTTTACAATGGGGAATGCGAGAAGCTACTGGAATCTTTAGGGTTTGATTGAGAGTCCACCTGAAGAAGAAGAAGAAGCATGGTTGGATTAAAACGACGACGTGTGTAAATTCGTTGAAGAGAGTGTATCAGTCAATGGTGAAAGCTTGAAAGAGAGATGAATGAACACTAAGGTGCTTTCATAGAGTAGTAGTAGACGAATGCATCGCCATTTACAGATAGGCTTTGAAAAGGACTTCCATTTATTTGTTGGTTTTATTAGAAACAAAAAAAAAGACAGGGGAGACAAAAGCTGAGATCTTTTTTTATATATATAATAATGGAATATTCAAAGAAAGATTGAATTTTGATTAAAACCCAGATGAGATGATGAATACCCAGAAGGAGGCTTACCGTTTGAGTTTGAAGCAAGTGAGACAGAAGAGATAATGAGTAAGTAATTTTTTGAATATTAATGTAGAGAAAGTAGTAGGGGTCCTTATCCAATATACAGAAACATAGGCACTGTCAAAATCACTCAAAAGAAACACACAGAAGCACACAAAGTCTCTTTCTCATTCAAAGATTTTTTTTTTTTGCTTAACATTTGGTGCATTAATATTTAAATGTAGCAAGAGGTTATATTACAATTTATGAAATATATAGCACTCTAGAGAATTTAACAGTTGAGAATTAGTTAGGCCCAAATGGTTCTTCATGTGGGTTTCAGAGATCTCTCTCTCTCATTTAGACATTTGCTTCTATATTTCTTGAAAAAAAAAAAGATTTGTTCTAAAGGAGGAAGAGAAGAGACAGAGATTGGGAGAAGTGAAAATTCGAAACTAAGAATTTAATAAAAGAACTGAGACCTAAACGGAAGAGAGCTCAAACTAGGTATGACTTATGGGCTCCACCTCACAATGTCTATTTTCTTCACAAGTTACATTCTTTTTTTTTCTCTTGAACACATTGCTAAACCCTAAATTTATTTTCTTTCGATTCTGATGAACAATGATTCTGATAAGAAACTTTCATAAGTTTAGTCTCTGTGTTAAAAGGAAAAACAGAGGTTTCATCATAGTCACTTACCAGGATATGGGTTGCGTCTGCTATCTTGTTGGTAATGAATTATATCTTAAACTCAGATATATGTTTCCACCATAAAAGAGTATCCATTAACCATAAAGAGTATATATAGTTGTTTTGTGTTTAAATGTCAAAAGAGTATACATAGTTGTTGCCTGTTGGCATTGACAAATGAGGATATATAAATTAAAATGCGGATGCATAAGGACACAATAAACGGAATCGTTTTGTGACGTGCAAGTGGTAGACCAAAATGCCATGACTTAGATAAAATCGTTGCATGAATGTTCTATTTAGAAACGGAATAATATGGTGGGGCTTCTTGATCAATAACAATATGAAACGAATAGATAAATATTGTTTATTAACATTATTATTTTGATTGTTGAATAGTTGCTTTACAATAAACAATCTGTTATTAAAAAAATTTCTTAATTAATTTCTCTACTAACGGTCGGGTCAATTCTTATAGATATATCACACGTTCTGTATAATAGCACGATCGATCATTTTAAAACATATTATAATGGCTGGGTTAGATTATTTTTATTAGAAAAAATTACATCTCAAATCACTTTTTAACTTAATAGTATCACAAAGAGTCACATTCTACTTGCAACACACTTTCTTCATGTTCATTGTCTATTATGTCCTTACAACCACACTTTCATTCTCGTTGACTAAGAAAACTAAAAAGACGAAACCCAAAGAAAGAGAAAAAGCCTAAAGTGTTGTTGCCTGAAGCTTCACCAAAGATCGATCCGTCAAATCTCGAAGCATTCTTCATCGAAGCATCGGTAAGCTATCAAGTAATGATGTGAATCGATAACCCACCAATCGAAATCCAATTTTTTTGTTGAATTCTGATCTAAAAACGATAAACCCACAATTCAAGATCCAAACTTTGTTGTTATTGATAGTTGTATGCAAATCAGTCGGAGATTCAACTTCTCCACAACTAAGCTACTTCAAATTACATAATAGCAACAATCCCGACGACAAAAACAAAAGCCGGAGAATACAAAATAGTAACAATCCCGACGACAAAAAAAAAGTCGAAGACTTTACTTCTGGGTTTGTAGATTAAAGTCGAAGACTTTACCTCAATCTCTTTTCCACAGTTCTCTTGTCTATTTGTCCATCATACTTTATCCACAACATTTCCATCGTCCACATATTTTCTATGTATCATACTACACATCCAAACTTCGCAAACCCCAAGCAGCACATCCACACCTCGCTTTTGCAGGTAACCACATCCACATGTCCCTAACAACAACATCATCCACTCTTCGCGAACTCTAGAAAACCACACAACCACATCCACAAACCATGTTCACAATACCCATACACACACAGCGATGATGGCTCTTGAAAAACGACAACGATGGTGGACGGTGGTGACCGTGGAAAGAAATAGTAATGGTGGTGAAAGGTCAGCAACGATGAACAAGAAATAACAGATTTACAAAAATAAAATAGATCTAAATAAAGAGGTAGTAGGAGTAAAAAGAAAGAAAGGGATGAGAAAAATAGAGTAGGAGATCAGAGAAGTTCAAATTGAAAAAAAATTGCAGAAGAAAAAAAGAAGAAGAAAGATAATGATTTTTTTGTTAGAGAATAAAAGATAAATAAATAAATAAGTGGTTCGAGAGACACGTTTTTTTTCCAGTTTGTCTAACAAAAGTAACTGATTTCTTAAATGTCTAAGTGTAAAATTGTAAAAAACAGTAGAAAATCAGAAACTATGTTCGTTACATTAGTTACATTCTCTTAACCAAAATAGTTTTAGTTAGATAAGTTAAGGGTATAAAAGTCTTAATTATGCCAGTTGTTCAAAAAAGTGTGCTACATTATGAATGTGTCCCTACACGTTAAAACAAAAACAAAAGTATCTCAATGAGTAAACTACTCTTTTTATTAAGAGTGTTTATTTATTTGTTTATATTATGTCAATACTAACTTTCATTTGACATAACATTTGATTTGATTCACTACATTGTACATTTACTATTCAAATGATCTGGAAGATTTGTTGTGTTTTTTGTTTTGTTTTACTTAGACTAATTCAAATACAAAATAAAGACTTAACTATAATATAATTTGTAAATACATAGTGCTAAACTGAAGGCTGTTTTAAAAAAAGAAATCTACAACTCCGTTTCTTTTGGATTAGCATGTTTGTTATCATTAAACTCATTTTCTAGCCAGTTCGGAGCTGACACGCAAAGGTGATTAAAGAATTTATTTTGGGTCTACAGTTTATAATAAAGTTTTGTTATTCGCATTTTGCAGTTGATTAGTTTGGCGTGTTAATAAATGAAATTTGGTTCGTAATTAGTATTAGACGTGTTGACGACCAATGTTTTTGTGGGGGTCAATGATTGAAGACGTAGGACCTTCTCATGAACGTGGTTTAATTCTCTGCCTTTCCAAGCAATGATTACATTTCTAATATTATATTCCAATAAATTATGTTTAGGATTAATGTATGTATTTTTGGGTTAAAAGGTTATCTTATTTTAAGTTATTAACAAGATTTTAATTCGCGGTTGTTTGATTTGTTTATATGTTTATTTATATTTATTTTACATTATTAGTGGAATATATTTTTAATTTAATTATATATGAAATTTTATATAAATATTTCAAATATAATAATTTTATAGATCACATGCCGTAACTAATCACTTTTTTAAACCGTCACATATAGTTGTTGCTTCTTATTATATATTTGTCTAATTGAATTTACATTTAATTATTAAACAAAGCAATATATGTGTGAAACAACATATTTTTAAAAGATATATTTTCTTACCCGCACTTTAAAGTTCTAAATTACTTTTTCGTATTTTTTATATTTATTTATGCTAGATAAGATATTCTTGTATATATAAGATTTTATAATATTTAATTTTATACATATAATATAGTATAGTGTTTTAACCCGTTTTTCTAATATATTATATTTTTAACGTAAATATTTATATTTTTGAAATTAAAATATATTAGTATATCAATTTAATATATTAACATATTATTGTTCATTTTGAACCAAAACTTATTACTGTTCACTAAGGATCATACCCCGCGCAAGCACGACGTTCATTTTCTTTGTATTTCTCTTATATATATTGCTTACTATATTTAGGTTTATGTTATGGTATTGTTTTTCTTTCAATTTTGGTCATTTTCCATTACTTTTTCCAAAATTTCGCTATAGTTTTTATCTTTTTTTGCTGGTGTTTTCTTTTGTAGATTTATCATTGATTACTTCTAATTATATATTTCTAAGGAATGTTAAAATATAATCATCTCAAAAGATCAGTTTTCAATGACTTTAACTTTTAATTTGAAGTTTGTTTGCAGAAAAAAAGTCTAAAGTTTTACTGAAAAACAAAACAGAGAAGTAATTGAAAAGTAAGCATGTATCAAACTTCATTAAAATATAACATTTGAAGTAACCGAGATGATAAGATTGCATGTCAAGAAAAAGAATTAGTTATTATCTCTGCGATTTCTACGTTTACATCAAGAAAAACAAACTAATAATCAAAGTATACGATAAGAACAATAGTTAAGAAAAATATATATTCTTACATGTTCCAATATTATTTAATATTTTCGCTGCGGTGTTACATATTCCAAAGCATGATCTAGTGTTATTTTGGTTATGCCAATTTATTAAGAAATAAATTACTTACATAAAAATTTTAATTTTTTTTTAAAATTTGTATGACCCACAACTTTCTGATGTGGACACCTTGAGAAGAGATGAAACTCTCTTATTATATATATGATTTCTACCTTAAGTTTTGGGTTTAGTTTCGGCTCGGCTTGGTTTGGTTAATTTGGGTTTATAAAACTCAACACAATCAAAACCAAAATAGTTTTGGTTGGAGTTTGGTTTGGGTTAATTTGGTTCGGTTTAGTATGGTTTGGTTTAAATTTAGTTCGGTTTACTTTATTATGGTTTGGTTTGATTTAGTGCCGTTCAGTTTGGTTGCAAAATATGTTGGTATTAGTTTGATTATAAAAATAATTAAAGTATTGAAAGACTATTTGCATCTACCTTTGATCTTTATTGATCTTTTTGATCATAGAAGAATTTATATTAGATAATCTTACCTTTAGACAATAGAAATTAGAGAATTTACGAGAAAAAACGGTGATAAAAGTTTAGATGATTAATAATTTTTAGGTTTTGTTTTTGGTACAATCTTTAGGTATTACATATTAGGATTAGAACCAAAGAATATATATAAGAGTATTATTTGCATTATAACTTTAAAAACATAGAAGTTAAAAAAAAAAGATGCTTAACTAAAAAATTCACAATAGGTTAATATATATATATATATAATTTATAATAGGTAAAAACATATTGGGTTATCGGTTTAGTTCAGTTTAAAACTAAACCAAACTAAACCATTCAAGTTGAATAAAATATGAACCAATTAGATTATGTAAAAAACACGATTTGGTTTGGTTCAGCTTAATTTCGGTTAGATTGGATCGGTTCAGTTCAGTTTGGGATTTTTGTCCACCCTAGTAATAACATAAATGTAAGAAGAAAAACTTTAACTATGCAAGTTGTATCAGTAGGGCATGTTTATTGCATGTCTCTTAGGATGAGGTTTTTAGCTTTTTTAAGAGACGTTTTTTAACTTTTAACTAAGAAAACTTAAGAACTGTCTCTTAAATAAGAGACCTAAGAGACGTCTCTTAACGGAAAATTTTAAAAAAAATCCGTAAAATTATAAGTTAAGAACTTCAGCCTAAAAAACTGTGGATTAACATGGCCTTATATCCTATTTTAAAAATTCTGCTCCCTTACCTACAAGCACGGAGCATTAACTCACGTTAATATTTTCTTTTATTCAAAAACACTAAACAAACACGAGCTACAAGATGAAAATTACATTTTAGATCATGTGGCTACAACGAAAACTCACTATTCCATAAATCTAACAATAATAAATTCACTAACAGAAGTATCTAAATACAAGTTACCACTAGATTTTGAGCTGCTATTTCAATGCACGGACATTTTTTGTTGATCATTTTACTAATATATGAAACTATAATTTTTATTAAAATAATTAGTATTAAAAGTTGTTCTATTAAAGTTTTATTGATTTTTAAACAATGATTTCATATCCGACTCATATCTGTGGTCGAACATATATACCAGGCAATTCACATATAACCCGTTTAAAACATATGTTAGCATATATAATTTGTTAAAATTATTAGTTTTCTTAATTTATCTAAAATACTATATATATATATATATATATGAGAATAAACATAGTATAATTTATCTATTTAGATCCGTCATCCATTATTTTTAAATTATTTTTAGTGATAAAAATATATTTCATAATTAGATATAATTTTTAATGATAAAAATATATTTGATAATATTTTCCAAAAAATATTATTGATATTTTATCTAAAAAAATTTATACAGATTAATAGATTGTTTATTGAGATATTTGTTTACATTCTGGTAGTTCTGACGTATTTATAATATCAATTTTACATATTAAATTTTCATTTTCATTTCATGAATTTTACATTCATGATTGTTATATATGATCTGTACATTTGTGTAAAGGTTTTAAAATTCAGAACACGGAATCTTGTTTTGGCTCAAACTGCAAAAGGTTTTGAATACTAAACGTATGATAATGAACTAGTGTCTACCATAATTCGAATCTTAAAAGACTAAGATGCTTATAAAATCTTAGATACTACTATATATGAAATC
This sequence comes from Moricandia moricandioides, assembly GCA_905132885.1. Taxonomy (NCBI): domain Eukaryota; kingdom Viridiplantae; phylum Streptophyta; class Magnoliopsida; order Brassicales; family Brassicaceae; genus Moricandia; species Moricandia moricandioides. The sequence goes on from CAJHQQ010002949.1 coordinate 25,675, forward strand.
AATAGTCTTGGTTTTTATGGGAGTAACAAAACAACTTAGGGATATGTGCTGTTTTTAATTATACACCGAATGATGTTCAATGTATCTCTAAGTTACTCCAAATACATAGTTTTGTATCTACATGCTCACTCCCCCCACCTCCACGTATCCTCACGTGATGTTGAACAAACGGTTCTGATTCCTTCCACAACTTCATTTTCACACGAGTCATGACTCATGATCATCTACGGCTCAACACATTACCAAGTCTCCAAGACTCGCATCATCGTCGTTATGAAACCATAATTAGGTTAAGAATTTCGAAAACATATGCTCTAGCTTCTTCCAAAAGAAGAAAGAAAATTGGAATAAAACCAAAAAAGTAACGTTAGAGCATCTACAATGGGGGTGCTTAGACCACCTCCAATGGGAGGTTTTTTAGGGGTTTTAAAGGGGTTGGGCCCACAAAATTCTTTAGAACCAGTCCCAAAAACTCTGATTTAAGAGACAGGTTCTTCAACTGTTCGCGGGTCCCACTGACACGTGGCGGCCCGCGATTGGTTCATCTTTTTTTTTTTTTTTTTTTAAAAAATTAAAAAAAAAAAAGTTTAGGAACCCCAAAGGGGTTCTTACCATTGGAGGTGCTCTTAGTGGGGTGCTTAAGCAGTGAGGCCCACTAACACCCCTAAAACAAGTGCTTAAAACTCTCAAATAAGCACCTATTTTCTTTAGGTTTTTACACTATTCACGGGTTCCACTGACACGTGGCGGCCCGTGATTGGTCTGCTTTTAATTTTTTTTTTAAATCAAAAAAAGAAAAATAAGCACCCCAAGGGTGCTAGGGTTGCGGATGGTCTCAAATGAATCCTCTTAAGTTTGGAGCTTAACTGAGCTATAATTACCTTTAACATTTAAAACTCAAAAAACTTATGATAACATGTCTTGTTGAAATGTTGAAAACGGACGCATTTGTGAGAAGAGCAATTATTATATAGTAAAATGTATACTGCCCACACGGCAGAACCATACAACGAATGCGTCCGAATTGTACATGTACCTTATCATAATACACCATCAACAACATGCATGATTGACTTTTTGGTAATAGTGAAATAAAATAATACAGAAAAGAAATATGAAATTTTACTGTTACCAAAAAAAAAGCTAAATTACATTTAGTACCACGCAATAGAGTAAAACAAAGGTGTTAACTAAAACCATCATTTAACCCTAGTTTTTTAATTGAGGTTCTTAGATTCGGGTCAAAATATTTTTTAAATTTTTTTTAGTTTTGTTAGTTAAAAACTAAGAAAAAACATATTCTTAAATAAATTTTTTAAGAACCGATTCTTATCGAAAATATTTTTTTAAAAAAAAATAGAAAAAAATAGAAAAAAAGAGGTTAAGAATCCCAGTTAAAAACTGGGGTTAATTATGTCTAAGATCCTATCTTTCTATGTGGTTTGGTGGCTGCTCTGCTCAGAGAGTTCTCAAACACGACTATAGTATGTATTCATTATTAGTCCAACCACGACGATCTATCAATGGTTGTTATGCATGTTATTTTGAATATATTTCTCTGTTTTTCTATATATATGTATATATTTGGACAACATCTTTTTTTTTCCTATATTTATTCTCTCTAACTTAGACAACAATCACACCCAAAATGTTCAGAGGTTCGAACGTTACTTCATGTTTCATTACAAAACATATTGATTTGACTGTTCAGAATTTAATTGGTCAGATGTTACTGACGATACATCAAATGCATTGTATTCATTTCATTGTCACTGAATCTAGTCACAAATATGATACCTTAAATTGGAGCCTGTGAATTTGAAGGGAACATTTCCTTACTGCAAACAGTTTGTATATAGAACTGATAATTATTATATGAACAGTTTTACTATGTCCCATTTTCTATAAATTGAATTTCCCTATAACACCACAAATACTATTGTATATTAGATCATTTCAACAATTTTCCAACATATAAATTCATAATCCTAATTCTTAAATCAATTTTTTCTCGTTATTGCATGTGAAGTGTAATTTAGGTAATGCATGCATATCAGCAGGTTCAAATCATTTCAACATCGTTTGGTCCAAATAAAAAATGTTATCTAAATACAGACTACAGAGACTATCTAATCAGCTCTCTCTTTAAATAATAACACTCCATGTCGACAAAACTGCACGTTATGCAACAAAGTCCAAATACCAAAAGATTAATTTAAAACTTTAAATTTAATCTTGCTAAGAAAAAATAATAAAGTGAAATTTAAACTTGAGCATCCTCATTGATGTTGCTTTATTAATGCAATGACAGTATTGTCTCCTCGTGGCTTCTTCTGTTTCCAATTTAAAACTTTCTCATAATTGTTAACAAAACATTTTCACCTTTTCTTGAGTCTCTCTGCTCTCTATAGTCTATACCAAGGAAGCTTTGGTGAAAACCATGAACCAAAACTTGAGTCTTCCTGCAATCTGAGGAGTGGTGATTCAATGCCACATAGAATGTAGTTGCCGCCCCTACAAAGCCAATATTCGATATGATAAACAAGATAACCACCAAATCGAACCTACACCTGCAGCTAGAGTGCTAGACCATGCACTAAAAAGAGACTTTAGCTACCGTTCCATTTTGTAATAGACTCCTCATCATAATAGACATGACTCTGACTTAGCTAGTGCCAACTTTACTGGACATAAGATTGAACTATTAAGAATGGGAGGGGCCGCGCGAACGCATGCCCCCACTGCCACAAATAATGACGCAGGCTCTCCCACTTGGGGAGACCTTAAGCTAAGCACCCTTCCTTTATGTGCAATGGAAGTTATTAGCTTAGGCCACTCTTCTTCTTGATCAAGAGTTGACCCCGTCCAGGTAAGTATCTTTCTCGCTTCGACCTTCATCTTCTTTTATACTACCCAAAAGGGAGTGTCTCATTCTCAATCTTTCCATGTGGGAGAAGCAGTGTTGTCTTTATTAAAAGGATGGGCCTAATGATTTTATTCCGGCCCAGATCAAACCCACTTGAGTATCAATGTCTTTTCTTGTTTCTCTTGAAGACAATAGCTATGCTCCTGAATCGTGCTAGCTTTTCCTCCGGTCGTATTGCTTCGTACGAGTCACTGTTTCTCAAAGGTGCAATCTTTTAAAAGGAAAAATCCAAAAAAAAATTATCATACAATAAAATTAGAACAGTATTGTGTGAAGATGGCTCAATGGTCTCGGGGGAGCTTCGGCCCCAATACATATCTGGGTTCGAATTCCGCTGACCATTGGAGGTAAAATTTAACATCTGGGTTTCTCCAACGTCCGGTGACCTAGGCGTACTCCAACGGATAATGCAGGTTGATACACACACTCGCCGCCCACTTTTGTGAGAACCAAAATACACCGAGTTATTCAAATAAAAAAAAATTAGAACAGTATTATTTTATCATGTTTTCCAATGCTTAATTAGCTCGTGAGTGCGAATGTACGATTAGCTGAAGGAGATGAGGGAATGAACGCATTTTGAAACTCTTACTTAAGTGTCACATAACTTTTTGGCAGCAGTTGTTTGGGTCCCCAATACTAAAGAGAGAGCTCATCAAGCTTTAAGAGTTACAAATCGTATTGAAACAAGCAAACTTTTTCTTACAATTAAGTCCTTTTGGTCTTACAAACTAACCATGTAGCTGTCAAGCATTTCATAATCAGAGAAAAACGAAATTTATCATCTTTAGATCTGAGATAAGAACTTAGGATTTTAAGAACACCAGGCTCTCGGTATGGTAGAAACTGAGGCTTTTAAGCCTCCATATACACAATCTTGTGCCCCAGATTTGGAGATAACTTAGCTCTCTGATTAAACGAGAACTATCTCAACAATCTTAAACCTCTTGATCAAAATTTGAACTTGTGAAATTGGAAGAGGCCGCGCGGACGCAGGCCTCCACTGCCACAAATTATGACGCAAGCTCTTCCACTTGGGAAGACTTTAAGCTAAGCACCCTTTCTTAATGTGCAATGGAAGTCACTAGCTTAGGCCACTCTTCTTCTTGATCAAGAGTAGACCCCGTCCAGGTAAGTACCTTTCACGGAAACACCAGCTTCTTATTTTTTACTACACCATAGACGAGTGTTAGATAATGAAGCTTCCGATGTGGGATAAATGTTTGCAGACGTTATCTTCAAGGCAAGCTTTCGTTTTAGTAATAACTAAACCCTAATTTTATACTTTGATGGGCCTCAACCAAGGCCCTCCTCATGAGTAATATCTTGCCCAGAGACCTCAATTATGTTCCACAAACAAATTAGCTGGTGATTTCCTTTTCTTAAATAAAGTTTCTGAAGCCGACAAAAAGAAAAAAAAAAGTTTCTGAAAACTAGGCTCTCAGAGCATCATTATCCCTAAAACCCTTAATGGGGGTTTTTAAATTTTTTTTTTTTTTTTCTGTTTAAAAAAAAAAAAGAAAAAGAAAATTAAAAAACAAACCAATCGCGGGCCGCCACGTGTCAGTGGGGCCTGCAAACAGTGTAAGAAACTCTCTAAAACCGGTTCTTATTTAGTAGTTTTTAGAAGCGGTTCTTGCACTGTTCATGAACCCCACTGACGCGAACAGTGTAAGAAACCCTCCTAAGAACTCCAGATAATCATGCTCTCATGTACATTATGTATATATGATTAATAGGCCAAGAGTTGAGTCAATAACTCGAAAATACATTACATAAGTATTTGTCACTAATACCGATCTCTCTAGCAAATAAAAAAAAAACTAATACCGATCTCCACCACGCCACCACCTCGACCTACATCCCACGAAACAAAAAAGAAAAATCATTAGTTGCATTATAATATAAAAAGTATACTTTCAATAAAATAAAATAAAAACATTGCTTTTATTATGTGTGTAACTCTATAGAGAATAAATAAATGCTAATAAACAATAAACCTCACCAAGACTGTTCCCATCCGGGTCGAGACTTGGACATGCCGTAACGTCCGTAAGGAAAACCGTAATGTTGAGGGCGTTTGGCGTTTTTAAACGCGCAGCAACCAACGCAGTAAATGGCGATTAGGATTAGAACAATGACAACGTTAACTATAGAGAGTTTATGCCAATCTCGCCGCACCGTCTCTAAAACGCCAGCTCTACACGAGTCACAGTCGTAGCAGAGCACCGTCGCAGCGTTGTTCCAACGGTAACAATCTGATTCTTGCTGTATAGGCGTCTCCGTGTTGTACACGCACGACGTTGGTGGTTTGCAGCAGCCAGACTATATATAAAACTATGATTAATATCCGAAATAAAAGTATATGTTAATTACAACATTAGATAAAAGGAGTACCTGAAGAGGAGTTAAGTCCTTTTGGAGATAATCAATAGGAGTCCAAAAAGATAGCTTGGAACAAGTGACTGAGCCCAAGAGACAAGTCTTTATTGTCAACCAATAATTGGAATCCATAACCCTTGTTTTAAGCCATGGATGATACTCTTCAAGCTTAAACTCTTTATAAACCCTACCAGTCACACCCACACCACCACCATGGCTAGTCACAATAAACCCAAAGAGGGTCAAACCCATGAGCGCAACTATGATGAAGACCATGAAGAAGAGGTATACCCACAAGACCCATGCCACGTCACAGCATGCACCTATCAGACCAGCTAGTGACAAGACCATGATCGCTAGGCCTAAGACCAGAAGTGGCTTCTGAAGAAAATGCTCGCATGTTGTCTTGCTCCGCCCCATCCATAGAGCTGACCCTATTACAACTATGGAGGAGATTAGTGTTAGGATATTCAAGAATCCTATCACTGTATTGCTCATTTTGTTCATTTCTCTCTTTCACTGTTGTTTAGTTTTGGAATATTCTTTGGTGTCTGTGTGTCTGCACTCAATTTTACTTGCTGCTTGTATCTCTCTCTCTCTATATCTTATATCTTAATCACATATGCTTCTGCCACTTTATACTTGACAATTTTATATATAACTAATATAAAAAACATCGTTGTTTGTATATACACATTCACACGTATATTTGATTGAATTTCAAATAAAATAAACTCAGGCAAAGCAAAAGAAAAAAAGTTGATAAAATTATTTTATTTTATTATTATTTTTTGATCAAAGTTGATGAAATTATTCTCTCTCTTTTTATCTAACTTCTTGGTGTTTGCTACTTTTTATGTGATAATGTATGTGTCTTCACTTCTTTAATTTCATCACTTTTGAAATTTGATGAGTGGCTTACCTTTTTCTCAGTAATTTTTTTTTTGTTATTTTGAAGATTTGGATACTTGATGCTTTATTTCATACCAATTCAAAAATGCTGGCTGAGACTTGAGAGACTTTTTCTTCAATATACCCTTTTTGTTTTTTGGTTGGAACTTGGCGATTAAGAAACCTCTCTCAGCTCGACTATCTATAAAAGGTCCAGATTTTCACCAAGTGGGATAATCAGAGTCCAAACTTCTTAACCATTAAGTATCTTTCCCCGCCCAACTTTTAATCTAAAGTTGAATATATGTGGCCACAATACTTAGAACTTCGAATGTAACATAAAACTTTGATCATTTTAAGTATCTTATATATCAACTACAGTAACATCATCATCGTTAACATTCATTGCTTAAAGGATTTTGTTTTGAATTGCAAGATATTCTATGCTAATAATCAACTTTCTTTTTCTTGTCAAAATCAACCATTTAACCACTTATCACTATTGTCAATTTTCATTGGTCTTAGGGATTAGGTAGAAAGTTTAAGGTTTTTCTTAGAAAAAACAATAAACAACTCTGACCATTACTTGTCAGATAAGTATAAATGGCCCTACTAATTAGTATAGGAGCAAAGCAACCAAGTACTTATCTTAGCTTTTAGGGTCAGGCTCAAGCTGACCTCTCACACTTTCGTGGCCCAGTTAATGCATCAACCATGTGAAAGATGTAACTAGGTCTGGTTCTTTGAAACTGTTACTTATACTCTAACATGTGGAACTGGAAATCAAGCATTTGACATAATTACTTGCACATATACAAATAACAAATGTAACAACATACAATTCTGCTACATGATAAGTTTCACATATACAGTGTTACAAGATCATACTTCAGTGGCAGATTACAGAAGAATTACACAAGAACATAGAAGATTATTAAGAGGAATTCACATAGAATAAAAGATTGATACATATTGTAGCTTTGTGATGATCAAAGAATATGCTGAAAGCTTTATATCTTGGACTTGAAAGGAATGGCTCTGATGACTATCTGATGGTACAGAGCAGCAAGGGCAGCACCAATGAATGGACCGACCCAGAAGATCCACTGCATATATAGAAAACAGATTAAACAGAGGAATCTCAAACTCAGTCGAATTACCACACATAGTATAATCATTGGTGTGGTAAAAAAAAGGAACTTACATGGTCGTCCCAAGCATGATCCTTGTTGTAGATGATGGCAGCTCCAAGACTCCTGGCCGGGTTAATTCCAGTTCCAGTGATTGGAATAGTGGCCAAGTGCACCAAGAAGACAGCAAACCCAATTGGAAGCGGAGCCAATATCTGCAAAATGTTCAGTGACGAGACAAAAAAAATCCATGACCTTCTATGCCAAGAATATGGGGTTCGGAAACATACAGGAACATGTGAATCTCTAGCACTTCTCTTAGCATCAGTAGCAGAGAAGACAGTGTAGACCAAAACAAAAGTGCCAATATGGGTAACTAATTCTTATTACGAGCCGCCGAATATATCTGACTATGGTAGATGGGTCTCATGGATTAGTCAGTTGGATTTCAACTTACCGAATATTTTTATATATAAAAAAAGTAAAAGTGCGATTGAAAATAATATGATTAAAAAAATATTAATTTCTCTAATTATCTTTTTTTTTGGACACAAAAAATCTCTAAATATTTAAAAATTGATTTTTCTGATTTGTTATGTTGTGCACGATGAGCTATTAGTTTTGTAATACTTTTATTAAAAACTCTACTTAATATCTCACGGATCTTATTGGATTAAGGGTTTGAGGATTTTAGATTAGATGGAATTTTGGGTAATTTAGTTGAGTTTTAAGGATTTGGTGGAGATTATAATGGGTGATTTGGTAGAATTTAAAACAAAAAAATGATTTGTATTTTTCATAATATTTAAGATAATTTGTTAATATATAGATGTTAATAACTTCTAATGATAATATTATAGTTAGTTTTTCTTTTATTAGTTTATTTTAGTTAAGTTTATATTATACTCAACTTCTATGGTTTTTATTGTAAATATTAACCCGGTCAGAGATTATTATCATTGAGTAAACCAAACAAATCATATACTTTTTAAGAGAAACTCCTATAGAATAATAAGAATCACTATTTGTGATCCTACTCCTCGTAGCAAAAAGATATTCAATTAAATCAGAATGAAAATGATTTTGCTGTTATTTCATGTTATCCATGATTTTAGAATGAGGTTTTAGTTTAGTAATATTGTTATTCAAAAATATATCTTAATATCTATATTGGTCATAATATTTAAAATAATTAATTAATAAATAGATATCTAATTATCATTTAAGAAATAATTTTGTTGATTTTCATATTGTCCATGATTTTATAATGACTTGTTAATTTAGTAATGCTATTATTCAAAACTTTATCTTGATATCTACATTGTCATAATGACAATCTATTAATAATAGATGTTAATAACTTATAACGATAATATTATAGTTAGTTTATCATATATTTAGTCTATACTTTTAATTAAGTTTATATTATAGCAAGCTTCTCTCGATTTTTTATTGTGAATATTGATGCAGTTAAAGTTTATTTATCATCGTTGACTATACCACACAATATAGAACAAATCATCTACTTTTTAAGATAAACCCTCCAGAACAATCATAATCTCTATTTGGATGATTTCCTATTTTGGAGGATCTCATCGCAAAAAATATATTTATTATCGTTGACTATACCACACAATATGTTATTGTTATGTTATTGATGTTTTTTAGCCGTAACTGTTTTAATGTTTTCAGTCTCAATATAATTTTTTTTTCAATTCACAATTACAATAATTTTTTGATTTCAAATTTAATTGACCTAGTTATAATTTGGTTATTACTAGAAAAGAAATTGATCTAAAATTTGTATCCTGTTAATAAAAATACGAAAAATAAAATCAAAGTTGTTACTTAGATGGTTAATATGATTCTTAAATGTAGATAATTTTTAATACTAATTTAAATTTTATTTCAAATTTAATAATTTCAAATTAAATTAAATAAAAATTAACATCAGCATTATAGTTTATTAATTAAATATATTTTAGTCCATGCATGGTGCAGACCAGCATCTAGTTAAGTTTAAATTCTATATTATCCAATTTCAATTTTTTATTTCTGACTTATTAATTTTTGTTTATCTAATCATTTATTTGATATACTTTTATAGGCACAAAATATAGCGAAAGGTCTTTTTGCAGTTTATTAGTTCATCGCTTTCGCTTCAGCATCCACAAAAGGGCAAAAGAAACGAGTCACTTGTCAGACACGATTTATAGGTTCTTGGTTGGTTCGATATTTGCAGATTTTATTTAGTTCTTTTTAGACTTTTATCCTATATTATTAATGGTTTCAGAGGAAATTCCTACATAAAAACTTATCATAATTGATCTGCTTCTTCATTCACCGTTTGTAAAAAATATTTTAAAATAGTTGATTTTCCATGAGGTCATCCAATAAGTTCATTCTGCTGATTTTGTTAACCCTAACTCTCATCAGTTTAGTTACAGAGAGTCAAAAAACAATACCTTCGGAAGCGAAGAAAAGAGAGCTGGAGAAACTATAAAAAGTTTCCAAGTAAACTTAGCCTTTGTTTACTTAAACTTCTGATATTTTTCCTATAAATTACAAAACTGTTGAACATGAATTTTATGTTATCTTTGTACCTATTGATCCGGTGTGTAGTTCAAGTCACTGTTACAATCACTGTCTAAAAGAAGATTTTGGAAATGACAAACATAATGTTCCAAAAAAGGAAATGACAAATATAAAAACTGTAGGAATATATATATATATATATATAAACTGTAGGAATATATTTGTTTGAAAGTTTCCAATGAAAACAGCCTTCAACAATAATCCGTCAAAAATATCTGACGGAGGCTTACCCGTTAAGAAGTTTTGACCGAATCTGTGGTCAGAAATTTTTAACGGACGACCTCGTCAAAATTTTTTAACGGAAGGTCTCGTCAAAAAATTTTGACGGCACTTGTTTGTCAAAAATTATTGACGAAATTGTCTGTCAAAAAAATCTGACGGCTATGTCGGTCAGAAATATAATTTTTACAAATATAAATATATTTAAATAATACAAAATCGTCAAATTTAATAATTTAAAAATAAAATTAAAGATAAAATTATAAATTAAAATAGAAATCTTAATAAATATTACACATTGTAATTAAACATTAAGGACTATATAATTAAAATACTTAAGTTATTAGAAAGGAAAACAATTAGAACATAATAATTGAAAAAAGTTCACTGGTCGGGCTGAGAATCGAACTGAGAAGCTGAGAACTGCTCGGGGTAAACCCGAGATATGAAATCAGTGACACAACGAAGTTGTTCCTCCATAGCCCGTCGTTTTGTCCGCTCTTCAACGAGCTCTGTCTTCAGTTGCTCCATCTCCTGAATGATACTCGGGGAAAAAAAGTTTGGTTGACTCGATGAGATTCCATCCGAGTGAGGACCTAAACCATAGCGACGACCTTTTTTAACCGGGATATTCTACAAATATAAATTAAAAAGTTAGTAAGACAAAAAATATAATGTAGAGAAAGCAAAGAACCAATTACATTACTAACAAAATAATATGAAAAAGGATAGAGCAACTACCTCGAGAACTATTTGGTTGATTTCTTCGCGGGGCAGTATGTTTGAAGATGTAGACTCTTCAATGGCACATACCTGAGACTGCTGGAGTTGTGCTTCTTTGTCTTCTTTCAGCTTAGTCAACGTCTCCAACAACTCCCTTGCAACAGGATCTTGCACCTCACCGGTTGTCACATTAGTGTGCATCTTCCTCATCAAATCTAACCAATCTGGTGGCACACCACCCCTTTCAGTAGTCTAACATAAAACACAAATTATATAATGAAATGTTAAGCTAATTAAGTTCAATGTTTATGTATAAATTAAGTGTAACATAATAAAGCTTACCATTTCCATCTCATGTTGCTCTCTTGTATTCGCACCACATTTATGAGTGGACACACTTTTTCCACCACGTTGGCTTCGCCTATTCTGAGAATTGTTTTTTGCGATGGTTGCAGTCGACTCTAACTGCCAATAAGCTTTTAATCCAACCCACACATCCTCATTCAAACCTGTGGGCTTATCTTTCTTCAACTTCCACTTTTTTTTCCACTCAGTCATGTTACTCTTGTATTGAGTTTTAACCTGCATATTAAAGGCTGTCTGCACTTGACTAGTGTCAGCCGGGTCCCAATTCCAATCTTGCTGCAATAGACAAACACAACCAACATGTTGATAAACAATTGAGTAATATCCTTTTTGTTTCAATATTAATGAGAAAAGAACATCTTACCGCAAATGAATGAAGCCACATCCTTTTTACTTCAGGTGGCACATGAGCATAAGTTGGATACAGCAAATCAAGGAGGGTGTGAAAGCATTTCAAAATGGACTTGCAAATCGCGTTTCTGTTCTTTTTTCTAAACCTAAAATAAAAATCAAAATATTAAGAAACTGTAAAAGGAAATGAAAGATAATATAAATGATAATTGTAAAACTTTACCAACTAGTATTTGGTTCTTCATTTGGGCTCAACTTCGGAATATGCTCTCTCCCTGGTGCTAATAACAACTCGTTGAGTAACACATCATCAATGATGTATGCTGAAGCTGCTGGCTGTGGCTGGGGGACACTTGTTCTTTGTGCAGACGAGGAACCCAACACAGGTGATGTCGCTGATGGAGAAGAAACATAGATAAAATCCGCATAAGACCTAGAAAACAAAATTAACAACAACTTTAAAACATAGAAAACATAAATGACAACTAATTCAGAACATAAAACATGAAAAAATTATTAGCTATATATATATATGAAAATTATAAATAACATTAAAATGTTTATATATATATACACATATTTTAAAAATGTTTCTTAAAATTTTGAAAAAAAAAAAATAGAGTTAGCACCATCCGTTAAAGTAAAACAGAGACAGATATAAACAAATAAGAAAAGTTAAAGCCTCGTCAAAGCTTTCGTTTCATTGTCATCTGTGGACATATATAACTACTAAAATAATTCAGTGATCTAAAGTAAAGCATCGAGCTAATTCTGTGACAGTAACAAATTGACCAACAAAAAAAAGCTCTTGCGACAATTTTCTAGACATGAACTAAATCTATAGATCTAAGATTAAACCACAACAATGAAAAAGGAAAGGAAAGAATTTAAAAACGCAAACATAAAAAAACAAAGAAAAAGAGAACTTACATCGATTGGGAGCAAAGAGAGAGCGAGAGATGGGAGGACGCAGATTCGACTATGGATCGACCGGAGAGAGACGGAGGGGATCGTTGACACAGACCCGACCGGAGCGTCGACACATGCTCGACCGGAGGAGACGGAGGGGATCGTCGACACAGACTCAACGGCGAGAGAGGTAGGGGAGCAGTCGTGGAGACTAGGGTAAATTGCTGGCTGCTTTTATTTAAAAATTTTCTGACCAAAATTTCGGTTGGAAATCGGTTGGAAATTTCCAACGGCACAAGGTCTGTCAGAAATTTCTGACCGCCCAAGTCGGTCAGAACGTAATTACCAATAAAAAAAAGTTTGCTTTGTTAACATATAGACATATAAAATACTTTTTTAAAAAAAGTTTCATAAATTTACTTGTGAAATATTAAAAATTATTGAAATACATATATATTGCAAAACAAAAAAAAAATTGCTTTGTTAACACTTTTTTTTAAAAAAAAACTTCCATAAATTTACTTGTGAAATATTAAAAATTATGGAAAGAAATATATATTACAAAACTAAAAAAAATTGCTTCGTTAACATTTTCTTTTTAAAAACATCTATAAACTTATATGTGAAATATTACAAATTATTAAAAGACATATATATTACAAAAATGATAAAAGGTTTTGCTTCGTCAACACATTTAAAAAAAAAATTCATAACCTTACTTGTGAAATATTACAAATTATACAAAAACATATATATTACAAAACAAATCTGAATCAAAGTTTTCATAATTAATATGAAGTAGATGAATATCCCGAAGAAGCTGAATCAAAGTCATCGTTGAATTCTCCTCTATCTGACTTTGAATCTGAGAATACATCGTTGTCGCCGGTGCCACTAAAATCAATTACAAGATCAATTTCAAGAGAGTTTTGATTGTCAAAATCACCTAACAAATTGCTCAAGGATGTTGCATCGTGGCCGTATCTGAAACTCCATGTACTTTCCCCCTTGGAGTAATGGATGTCATAGTGATCCACGGGTCTTGTTTATTCCTCGCTCGAGGATGACGAATGTAAGTTACTTGATCTGCTTGGGAAGCTAGAGCACACGGTTCATAGTTTGGAAGTCTTCTTCTAGAATAAATTTATGTTACTCCAAATTCGTCATTTCGGACACCATATCCCACAGTCGGGTTGTACCAATTAGCAGAGAAAGCAACACCCCTCAAATTAATTATCCCGAGGAATTGAATCTCCAATATCTCACGCAAAATACCATAGTAAATTACTTCACCGGATCTAGCCGATATACCATCATTTACAGTTGATTGTGTATTGTTGTCGCGGAAAATCTTAAAAGCATATCCACGGGTGCAATACATTGGATACGACACATCAACAAATTTGGGACGGCCAACTCCTCAAGCCATGGCTCAATTTGCTCTCACCTAGATAAGAGATATTTTACCTGTGTAATAGTTAAATATATTAAAAAATGCACAAAACATGATAAATTCATAAGTAATTTGACAAGAGAGTTACAACACTTACATAGATTTTTATGACAGTTTAATTTTTCGTCAGAAATTTCCAATGGATTTTTGATGGAACTAATTCACAATTTTGTCTGTTGAAAAACTGTCAGAAATTTCTGACCGTTTTCCAACCTATTTTTGGCCGTCCAAAATTTCTAACCAAACGCAAATTTCGTCAGAAATCCATTAGAAATTTTCGACCAAAAAATAATCGGTCAAAATGTACGTCAGTAATGCTTTGTTTTCTTGTAGTGCACCTTTTTCTTTGCCTTTTATATTTCGACAGAGCAAACATGGTTATATACTGGACTGCATTGACATTCATAAGCAGCTAGCCTTTGATCATCCTTTTCTCAAGAACCATTCTGTTCAGGTTTTATTCTACAAAATACAACTTAAAGCTATTACAGATTTTTCTTTGCAATGGATTCAAATATCATATGCAGTTAAAGCCTACAACTATACCTAAATGGACAAGAGATAACAATACTTCCCGAAAATCAACTTCTCTTCCATTTCAACAAGATGAGGACTTAATTTGTCCTCCTGGGACTGTGATTATTAAACGAACTACACTTGAAGATCTTATACAATTCCAACGTTTAAAATCCTTAGGAATCAAACCAACTTCAAAGGACAGTAACGATGATCCACCTGGTCATTATGTAAGTATCGTTTCGTGTTCACATATATTTGAGACCTCCTGATTAACACCCTAAGAGCATCCCATCAACTTGGGTATCTAAATATACATATCCAAGTTGAGAACTCTGTATTGGAGGTGTTCTAAGGTCCCTAACGTGGGATTGTAATTTTTTTATTAGACTGACGTTTCTCAGTACTATGCACTCAATTTTGGTGGAAAAGGAAACATTAATGTATGGGATCCGCAAGTCGAGCCTGATCAATATAGTCTTTCAAGTATATATGTCCAAGGCGGTCGTAGAGAAGACTTAGAGACCATCTCAGCTGGATGGATAGTAAGTCCAAATCCAATGTTTACCATAATAATATAAAAAACCACAAAATTGATATAAAAAGAAATATCTCCCAGGTGTCCCCGAAACTGAACCAGAATCATAGTAGCTTATTCATATACTGGAGCGTAAGTTTCTCAAAAATATTACAAGTTTTGAATTCATTATATGGTCCATCTACACGTAATCGGCAAACGGGAAAGGTTGCTACAATACATTATGTCATGGGTTTGTACAAGTGAGCAGAAAGTTCCCACTTGGAACTGTTGCCAGACCAGTTTCCAGTTATGGTGGTAAACAATATCATCTAGAAGTCAGCATATATCAGGTATATTATATATAGTACCAATGTTCTCATATCGAACGTTGAAGCTGATATATGACAGTTCAATATCTTTCACCAAAAATAAGAACTAAAATTTTCTTTATAGTCTATAGATCGACGCGTATTGTTTTCTCAACTCCCATAAAATTTAAAATGTACAAAATTAGTTTAGCATTAAAATAGAAAAACTAATAAACCAAATTAAAATTCATGAGTTTGAGTTGGCTTAATCAGACAAAATTGCATTAAATCGAACCATTAACCCAAAACTATTACAAATATTTTTTATTTGGTTTCATTTTTCCCCCTAAAAAACTATAATTTGAATCGTCAGTTATAGTGAAACTTAGTGGTTTTGGTTTAAGCAGGAACGTCTGACAAGAAACTGGTGGTATGTGCTAAAGGGCGAGCCAGTTGGGTACTGGCCCAATCCATTGTCCAGTTATAATGGTTTAGCCGAGGGTGCAGACAGAGAGAGGATAAGCCCAATCATGGGTTTCCCACAAAATGATTTTGGTAAGGCAGCTTATATCAATGGTCTTAGAGTGATCGATCATGATTCAAGAAAAGTTAGGATGCCACCAGCAAAAGATTTAGTAGTATACGCAAGCAGTCCAACTTGTTATAACGTCAAAACAATATCACGTCGGGGTGAGTATTGGTCTAGAGCTATATTCTATGGAGGACCTGCAGGATGTTATGAAGAACTATTTTGTTTGGGTCTTATAGACTTCAAAGCTTTGGTCCATGTGTTTAATCCATAGTACTGTGCTTGTGAAGAAATCCACCAATGAGCATGCACACATCCTGACAAATTTTGATTTCTTACAAAGTGTTAATCTGGTATTAACAAGTCCTATATGTTTTAAGTTGGTCTTAATCCCAGATGTATGATCGTTTAGTATAGCTACTTGGGTCCATCATCAATGGTTTTTTTTTTTATACTCCATCTTTATTCTTTATAGTGAATCAAAACAATATGTTATAATGAGTAATTTAAAACATATAGGACTTAAACATAAGCAGTCACAACAACAATTTCTCTGCTTCTGTTTTCTTATTGTTTTTGTTCTATATATATATTAGTTTGCAACATCTGATTATGAATATAGCACTGTTTCTTGGAGTAAAAAGAAACATTAACCTCTGGGATCTACAAGTGTCACAGGATCAAGTTAGTCTTGCAACCATGGCTATTGCTGGAGGTACTATGGAAAACCTAGCCAGCCTTTCAGTAGGGTGGATGGTAAGTCTACTGTCTTGTTTGTTCGATACAATTTTTTTTCCAAAAGTTACATGAATGTAAAGTTTGAGAAACATGTTTGGAATACTACAGGTGAATCCATTGATGTACCAAGATCAAATTTACTTGTATATCTACTGGACTGTAAGTTTTTGAGAAACTCTTCAAAAGGTAGTCTAATATTTTATCAACTTCTTGGTGTCTTAATGCTATGTATTTGGTGGTTGGTTGAAACAGGCCGAGGGATATGAAAAAACTGGCTGCTACGACATAAGATGTCCAGGATTTGTGCAAGTCAGTAAAAGGATAACACTTGGTGTCCTTCTTAAACCAGTTTCAATTTATGATGGTACACAATACCAGATGGAATAAAGCTTGCAACAGGTAAAAAAATCTCCATACTCTCTAGTGATCTCTTCCCTTGTCTTTTGGATATTCATCATTTTAAAACCGGGAATTTTAAAACCGGGAACAGGATCGTGCTACGAGAGATTGGTGGTTTATATTTGTGGTGAGTACGTTGGGTGCTAGCCAAAGTCATAGCTTCACGCTTAGCTAAAGGAACATATAAGGCATCTTGGGGAGGTCAAGTGTATAGTCCACTTACAAAGAAGAGTCCTTTTATGGGCAGTGGGCATTTCCCAAATGGAGGTTTGGGAAAAGCAGGATTTATAAAGTGCAAATCTCTCAAATAACATTTTTTAGGTTTTTGTCATAAAAACAGACCTTAAGAGAAAAAATATCAAAATAAATTTTTTTATTTTGAAAATTTTAATTTTTTTTTTAATTTTAAAACCTCAACTCCAAAACACCCACCCCATAACTCTAAACTCTAAGTTTATATTAGTTAATTCAAGGATATAAATATATATTTACATCCTTTAATAAAATCTATTTTGATCATTTTTCTTCTTAAACGCTATTTTTGGGACAATTTTTTTTTTAATTCTATTTTAGTCTTTATCTCATTTATTATAAATGGTATTGAAATCATTGATGAAAAGGGAAAAGCTTTGATTCCACAGATCTATACTATAAAGACACATGAGAGCAGTCCAAATTGTTATAACTTATAAGACCAAGTTTATTCATGATGATGATGATCCTTGGATAACAGCTGGTTTCTATGGTGGTCATGGCAATTATCATCTGAAGAGTCACAAGGTCATAAGAATTTAGATAAGCTATTAATAGGATCTCTATATATTTGAAGTGTATCCAAGCATTACATATGGTTTTATGAATAATCAAGTATCAGAGTTTCAGCACCAGTTTTAATGTTTCTTGGAGTAAAAACTCTGCTTCTTGGCTGCAACATCTTTTAACTGTAGCCAAGTTGTGAACGACTGAACTTGATAATGAAGTCATTTAACTTAAATTCCTTTCGATTCGAAGTTAACGTACCTAAATGGCTAAATTTAAGGTTAATTCTTATTGACTCCTTAACTTCCCCACATTTATTTTCCTTAAAATGCCGACGACTATGGTCTTCCACTCCTTTCCAAATCGGTGTTGACTTACTTTTCGTCTTATCTTATTTTTAGAAGGTCATGACCAAGTCAAAGGATATCCAGGCTTTTACTTAGGTTCACCCCTAAGCTAAACCTTTAAATTCACCACATTTCTTATAACCAATCAAACTGCCATATAGATTATTAAATAAAAAATATTAATTTTTATTTTAAAAATATAAAATAACAAAAAACAGAATAACGTCAATTTTAACATTGTCGCTAACTAAACTCTAACCCTAAATTAAATTTCTAAACCCTAAACCCTAAATATAAACTCAAACCCTACAATCTAAACCCCAAACTATAGACCCTAAACCTAAAACCAAACTTTAGACCCTAAACCTAAAACTAAACTTTAGACCCTAAGCCTTAGACTCTAAACCTTAGACCCTAAACTTAAACCCTAGGATTTATGATTTGGGGTTTGGGTTTAGGAGTTAAGTTTTAGGGTTTAGAGTTTTGGGTATAGGATTTGAGTTTAGGATTTATAGGGTTTAAGGTTTTGGTTTAGGATTTATAGGATTTAAGGTTTGGGTTTGAGTTTAGGAGTTAGAGTTTAAGGTTTAGAATTTTGGGTATAGGATTTGGATTTAGGGTTTAGGGTTTAGGGTTTGGGTTCAAGGTTTAGATTTAGGGTTTAGGATTTAGATTTAAAGGTTTCCTAGTGATGTTAACGTTAAACTTGTGATTCATTATTTTCTGTAGCTATTTTGTTTTTTGTTAAATTTTTTTAAATAATTTTTATTTAATAATCTATATGGCAATATGATTGGTTATAAAAGATGTGGTGAATTTAAAAGTTCACCATAGGGGGTGAACCTAAGTATTGTTCTTTTTTTGGTTATCTTTTTCTTTTATTTTTTTCAACTTTTGGTATATCATATTAGAAAGTTAAACAAAATATGAATGTGGATATAATTTTTAAATAGTATTCTATTATTTATTTCCAAATTAAATAATTTAAAATTTGTTATTGTTATATGTTTAAGAGGTTAATACAATTACAACATCTTCTAAACATTATTTGAGAAGTAATTTGGTAATCGTCACATTCATTCTCATAAAAAATGATGACATAATTTCTTAAAAAGATGACATGACATTAAATTAATGGTGAAATGAACAATTTCATTTCTGTAAATATATGTTTTTGGTAATTTTTCTATAATAAATTAATAACTCATATATCATCATTAATATTAATAAAAATAAAAAATATTAGATTATACAAATATAACAATATTTTACACTTAAAAAATATAAAAATATAATTTGAAAAATGATTTTTTTGTATTAACTATCACATTTATTTTATAAAGAAATGACAAAACTTTTTAAAATATGACATGAAATCAAGATTAATGTAAGTTTTCTAATATTAAGACATATATTATCATTAACCTTAATAGAAGTAAACTTATAATATATTTACAAATATAGCAATATTTTCACATACAGAAAACATAGAATTTATATAGATTTATTGTCAAAATAAATTTAGAATTATCTTAACAAATATAAAAAGTAATTTCATCTTTCAATTATAAATATAATAATTTTCCAAAATACAGTAATATTATACTATTAGATTCAATATTTAAAGGCCTTGAAAACAATGTTCTGTAAGCTTTTTCTAAATAAATTAGAATTTTATTTCAATTTTATTTTAATTTAGTTATTTAAATAATTTTATCATAGATATTTAAATTATTCTAAATATCCAAGTTTTTGATGAACCATCTTAAATACGTATATTTATCAAAAATTATCTGAAAAATTGAATTAAATGAGACTTTTTTTAGATTTACCAAGGTTTTCAGTTTTACTATCTAAATCGAACCAAAAACTAGAAGATAAAAGAAAAATGTAATAGGAAAAGTTTTAAAAGAGAAAATAAAATTGGATAGTTTATGTACCTCAAAACTGAAAATATAAAAAATTAGAACAACCAAATTGAACCAAATACCTGAACGCTCCTAGCCTAGTCTAATGGAGGGAAAGAAAATCTGAACCTTTAAATACAAATTAAGGGTAACCAATGTTTCATTTCATAACCAAACGATCCTTTGTTGTATCTTGCCTGTAAAGTATACTAGGCCATTTAACGATTTATCAATGAAGTCAGATGTCTATAGCTTTAGAGTACTTGTAGCATTTGAGATTAGGAATTACTGAATTAGAGTTTAGCATTCTGGTTCTAATGGCGCTCTAGCGTTTGGATTGCTGGCTTCATTCTTTTTTAGATTATGATGAGTTGGCATCTTTAATCATTGAAATTGATTAAATCAAAATATGAAACTTTGAGGTTTTTTTTTATGATGAGGCAAAGACAATTCCAAAAGAAAGTGGACTTACAACAATGTTTAACGTGTGATGCAGGTAATGAGTCTTTGTAATTTGTCTTCTTCTTTCCTCTTTGATAACATGTTTTCTCTGGACCACATGATTCATTTCATACAATTACAACAATGTCTGTACAAGTTCCACCTTGATTACGACACTTGACTCAACAGAAACTGCACGAGTCAGTCAACCGAATAGACATTGATTAAGACACAGGGGCCAACGGGTCAAGGACAACTTGCAATGAAGTTTAATTGACACAGAGGTGTTGATGTACATAAATATGCATATATATATACACACATTTTCTTGCTGTCCTAACCCAAACGAAAGCACTTAAGTCTTATCAAGACACTCGAGAATTTAGATAAGCTCTAGGAGGATCTCTAGATATTTGAAATGAAACAGAATGAATAATTAAGTAACAGAGTTTCTTATGTTTTATGAATAATCAAGTAACAGAATTTCAGCACCAGACTTAATGTTTCTTGTGGAAAAAACGCTGCTTCTTTGCTGCAACATCATTTAATTTTAAGTAGTTGTAAATATTTTTTATTTATGAATACTGTATGCGATAAATTTCTTTGAGTGTTTATTTTCCAATTTAAATAAATATACTTTTGTTTTTGTTATACGTTTAAGAGGATAATTAAATAAAAGGTACGTACTTTTCCCTTTTGATGAAAATAACTTACCAAAAAATCAAACAAGATATAATAAAATTTCTATAAATTAATAATGTTAGGACTATGATATTTTTTATTTTATAGAGTTATTAATTAAAAAAGTTTTTTTTATTTAGATTTTTCTCTTTTAAGACATATTTTTTTCTAAAATAAGAAATGTTATTTGATTTTAATGTATATACATTTTTTTTTTTGAAATTTGACATTTATATTCGGTTTATTATATTAATTGGTGCATATGAAATATATTTCATAGAATTTTACTAAATCTTATCAAAATATATTAAGTGTCAAGATATAATTTTACTAAATCTAATCAAAATATATTAAGTTTTAAGAAAATATAAAAATAATTTTATTGTGAATATGAAACAAACAGTATAATGACAAGTTGATACTTATATAAATATGTATACATATAAATTATTAATTTACAATTTTAATTGGACCATTTATTTCAATAAGATTTTTTAAAAATATTATCTTATTATTTTATTGAATTGTGCTATATTTTAAATCGGCCCAACTTAAGATCAAAAGAAATTTATTAATTTATAGTGTTTATTAATTTATCGAGTATTTATTTATAAAATTTTAATGTGTTATGCTATTAGGTTTAATGTTTAAAAAAAATGTTCAATAAGTTTTTCTGAATAATTTGAATTAAATTATCAAAAAACTTCTTCTTTTTTGCTAAAAAAAAAAATTCACTAAAATTTGTTATCCGAGTATTTTATTTGAGACATCCAAAATTATTTAAAATATCTGAGCTTTTTATCAAATTATCCGTATTACTTATTTTATTTGTAATTATATGAAAACTGAACTAAACTAGACTTTTTAGATACTATCCAAAATGTTAGGTTTCCTATCTAAACTGAACGAAAACTATAAGGATGAACTGCAACCGACAAATTTACATAAATACTCGAACAGTTTCTCAAACTCAATATATCAAAAATCAAAACAACCGAATTCAATTGAATGCGCGAACACCCATGCCGAATTTAATGGATGGAAAATCTGAATCTTCAAAAACAAATTTAGGGTAACCAATGTTTCATTTCATAAATCATAACCGAACTATCCCTTGTTATTTTTTGCTCGTAAATTTTTGTATACTAGGCCATTTAGCGATATATTAGTGAAGTCAGATGGCTATAGCTTTGGGGTACTTGTACCATTTGTGATTGGGAATTAATGAATTAGAGTTTAGCATTCTGGTTCTAATGGCGCTCTAATGTATAGATTGCTGGCTTCATTCACTCTTTTTTATTTTTCAAGTTATGATGTGTTGGGCATCTTTAATCATTTGAATTAGGTTTTAATAAGTCTTGTAGACTCCATTGATTCCTGCTTTTACCCCTTCGTTACCGGGCACATTGCCCTGCTCGAGAATTGGTTACATCAGTATAATTTTTTGAGGTTTTTCGTTGCATCAGTATAAGACAAGTCCAAAAGAAAGGAGACTAGAACAGTGTTTAACGTGTGAAGCAACTATTGAGTCTTTGTAAATTGTCTTCGCCTTTCCTCTTTGATAGTGTTGCTCTAATTTCTTTGGTGTTGTTCACATGATTCATTAATAAAACTATAACAATGTTTGTCGATATTCCACCTTGGTCAGTCAGCCGAATAGACGTTGAGTAAGACAAGGAGGCCAACGGGTCAAGAACAACTTGCAATGCAAATTTTATTGACACCGAAGGTAAAGATACTTTTTTTTTTTGGTTTTCATACATATTAACAAAACACACTGAATCGTTATAATAAATATATTGTTTTCTATAACTTTTAATAATTTTAACCAATAATAATTCAATAAAATTAATTAATTTTTTTAAAATTTACAATATTTTCATAGAAAACAAAAAAAAATCATCTTTGTAAAACAATTTTTTTTCTAACACATGTATTTTAATGAAACGGAGGATATATATGCATATAACATGCATACATACTTGATTGCTGTCCTAACCAAAACAAACGACATTTGTATGATCTTTGAAAAATGGATCCAATCTTCTGTTTTTACTTATCTACAACAAAACAAGTTTGTCAATATTATCAATACCAATATCTCTGTAGCCAAACACGTTTTAAGTTGGTACACTACCACCACTTTATTCAGGAATCATGCATGAATATAAACATTTAATATTTAACGAGGATATAGCTCGGTGATCGATGCATCGTCGACAGACCAAGGAACAGACTTGCTTTTCACACTTTGATCTGAATCAAGCGGGTCATTTGCTTGTCTACTCTGAAAGAAAAGCCCTGGTTCCCTAGGCACGTGTAAAGTTACAGTGTTACTAGTGAGCATCAGAACGATGGTTGACAAGGTTGGACGGTCTACAGGATCTTCTTGTACACATAAAAGACCAATATGAATGCATCGAACCACTTCACTCCTCTCGCAATTATGTATAATAACTGGATCCACGAGGTCTAACGGTGTCCCCTTCCTCCAAAGCAACCAAGCCTAGCATATAAATCAATAACTCAGTACTCATAACCATATTTATTGCAAGAGAGGTAATTGTGAAACTTGATTGTCTCTAACTTACATATGAGAGCAAGTCATGTGCACCATCTGTCTGATAAAAGCTACTATTCTTTTTGCCACTTATTATCTCAAGTACTGACACTCCAAAGCTATAAACATCAGATTTTGTTGAGTACTGGCCTTGCATAGCATACTCTGGAGCCATGTATCCACTAAAAGCCACAACAAAACTTTAGCATTATTGGCAAAGAACTGGCCATAAAAATTGCAAGTTATGTGGAGTTAAAGGGGAAGACTTACTAGGTCCCAACTATCCTGTTTGTGTCCTGTGTAATTTGGTCCATTCCGAAGATCCTTGCCATACCAAAATCAGCAATTTTTGGATTCATATTTTCATCGAGGAGTATGTTGCTTGCTTTAAGGTCCCGATGTATGATTGTGAGCCGTGAGTCTTGATGAAGATATAAAATCCCTCTAGCAACCCCTCCAATGATATTGTATCGTTTAGCCCAATCCAACTGACCTTGCTTTGCAGGGTCTGTGTCCATGAATTACTGTTAAATCTAATGACTTGCACTCCCCAACTTTCAAGAATGGCCAAGAAAACATTGACAAACGCAATAAGTGAAACTGACCAAAGAGGAAGCAATCAAGGCTTTTGTTGGATACATATTCGTAGACTAATATCTTTTCTTCTCGTTCTAGAGAAAATCCCAGAAGCTTAACCAGATTCTTGTGCCGAAGCTTTGCAACAACAACAACCTCGTTTTTGAATTCTATTTCTCCTTGTCCTGATGTTTTTGACAGTCTCTTCACCGCAATTTCAGTCCCATTTGAAAACGTACCCTGTCGTTATCATCAGCATTATCTCGTTACCTAGATGTGTGTCGTCACAAATTTCATAAATACTTTTCACTAAAATAGTAATTGTACCTTGTAAACCTCGCCAAATCCACCTCGTCCAATCTTGTTACTCTCTGCAAAATCATTTGTTGCAGCTTGAATCGTTCTATAACAAAGTTGAAGCGAGTCTGCAGTGCCTAATTCATCTCCTTTTGACAATGCAAAGTCGTAGTATGTACAGGAAAAAAAATAATTGAGCATGGACATTAATCAGACCCAATAAAAGATTGTTCTTTACATGAATTTTTACCATCAAAGGCAGGCGCTGTATTATAAGCCTTCTTTTTCCTCTTTACAAGGAAACAATAAACAGCTATAGAAAGCACAACAGCCACAATAGTGAACACAACAATGGCTACCACTTCCACGCTTGAATTCCCATGTTTCCTTGTAATCATAACAGCATCTGCTTAAGAACGGATAAAAAAATTAGGATATATATATATATATATATATATATATATATATATATATATATATATTTGGTAAGAACTTAAATTGCTAATTTAGATTAAATAAAGAGGAATATCCTAAAATAAATTTAAAAATGTATTTTTGTTACCAAAATAGTTTTAAAGAGAAAAATGATTAAAATAGACTTTATTAAATGGTGTAAATATACAATTATACTATTTGGGTTAACTAATAGACTTAGGGTTTAGACTTATAGGATGTATTTTTGGAGATAGGCTTAAAATTTTTTAAAAAAAATAATTTAAAAAAAAATAAAATGATCAATTTTGATTTTTTAAAAAATTATTTTTATGACAAAAACTTAAAAAAAAATAAATTTGAGATATTTGCAGGTAAATAAATGGGGAAAACAGAGGAAGAAGAGAGAACTCTGATCAGGTTGTGGTGGAGGTCTAAGGGCGGTTTGGTTGTAGAATGGGTAAATCTCGAATCTTGAATTACAACTCGGTAGATAAAGTCTTCCACCAAGGCGATCTGTGGGCAGTTGAGTCACTGTTTTTTGTAAACAATCGAAACACTCTTGCGTTGTCAGATCAGGAGTGCACTGAACTAGTTCGTACAAAGTCTGGGACGCTGTGAAGTTGACTTCTCTGGCATCGAATCTTCTACTACTGCTCGCTGCAGACAGAACAGCTTGGTTCAGGGAGGAAGTCAACACATCTGTGAATCGTGCTAATTGGTTAGATGAAACATTCGTGTCGTTCTTAGTGCCTAGTTCACCGCCCACTGAAGGGATCGATAGAATATTCTGATCAGAGTATCTGAGCAAACACTCGTCGTAATAGAGCGCCACTACTCTCTTATCCGGACACCGACTTAAGGTGTCGTTGACGGAAAAGGAGACGCAGCTACTGCAAGCTTCCGGCGATAAGTCTCCGCGACAGAGGAAAAGTCCGGTGACCCTGTCGGGGCCTTGTCCCGCCGTAGCTGTTTGGAATCCGGTGGAGTATGAAGCGTTGCGGGAAGAGAGAGAAGACAAAAGGGTTCTGAGATTGGTAAAGTATGTGCTGGTTCTGGTGAAAGTTGGTGTGTTTTGACAGCCATTGAATAGGTATGTCGGATCTTGAGAGGAGACAGTGAAGCTCGTAAGGACTGATGAGAATAGAGAAAGGAATATGAAACAGGCGTAACAAGACATTAATATATCACTTCGTATGTTTCTGTTTCTCCCTGATCTTCGTAACGTCCTTTACATATTAAAAAAATGGTTTAGGTTCTCGTTATATGTACTGTATATTAGGCTGGTACCCATCGACTTTCAGATTTTTTTGTGTTTTAGATTTTTTGGGTTAGAGTATTTCCAAAAAGACTTTTTATTTTGAAGGTCACAAAATTCTATATTTAATGTTTTAAGGTATTTTCTCCAAAATCAAAATTTCAAAATTATTTACATTTTATATTATGGTCTTTATATTTGTCACAACTAATATAAATTCATAAAACTTTTATAAATAATTAACACATATATTAAAATTCTACAACAATATTAATTAATAAAATCTTACACTAAAATATAAAATTATAAATAGAAATACATAATTAAATATTAAACTACAAGCAAAATACTACATTCTTCAATTAAATTATTTTCGTAATGCTCTTATATGTGATCAAATAGTGCATTTAAAAGAAAATAAATGAATCTTTATTTTTAATTTGTAGATTACAAGCTAAAAATTATTAAAAACAAATATCTTCATTTTTTGCCATTTCAAGTGTTGCTTCTGCCACTGATCGTGTATTCTATATTGGCGCATTGATATCACGTTCATCCTCAATTATTATGTTATGCATTGTAACGCATGCCGTCATTATATCATGCAATACCTCATTCTGCCAGTAACAAAATGCTCTTGCTATGATAGCAAATTTGGACTACAAGACTCCAAATGCACGTTCAACATTTTTTCGACATGCTTTTTGTTTTGCTGCAAACAATTTTTTCATTGGACCTTGGGGATTGCTTATTATTTGACCAAGAGTTGACCATTTCAGCTAAATACCACCAGCTAAATAATAACCCGTGTTATATTCGTTTCATTGAATAACGTAATTAGCTGGATGAGAGATACCTTGAGCAAGCTTTGAAAATAAATTAGATGACTTCAAAACCTTAATTTCATTGTTGTTGCCGGGCATACCAAAATAGGTATACCATATAGTGGGTGATCTGCTATGGTCTTCAAATTGTCCCGCCCATACAGTTGGATAATTTTTCCACTTCCAATGCATGCAATCGAGACTACTCAACATTCCAAGAAATCTACGTTGTTGGTCAATATTTAGAAGCCTTGCAATGTCTTCTGATGTCAGTGATCAGAGATACCACTTTGAAAACACTCCACAATTGTTTGGCAAAAAATTTCATGCATTCAATAGTTGTAGACTCTTCTATTTTGATGTACTCATTTGTAGCATCATCAAGCACACCATATGTCAAAATTCGAATTGCAGCAGTAAATTTTTGTAAAGTTGATAAAACTATTATACCAGATGCAGTATGTCTTTGATGGAAGTAGTTGTCATGTTGTATAACAACATCAACATCTGAAGAAATAACTCTCGTGACATTCGAAACCGACGATGGAACTCTCTTTCGCCATAAGCATGATTATTGGAAAAATAATCACTATACAAATTAGAATGAGTATTTTGTCTATCACGATGTATAGCTGTATGACCATGAAGAAATTCTCGATGGCTTACGTGATCGCTAGTTGGGTGAGCTGGTGAATTAGAAAGTTTTTTTTTGCTAACAAATTGATTACAATTTGTTCTTCAATCTCCCTTACTGCATTGTCATCTTTTAGCCATTTATCAATTTCATATAATTCGAAAGAGAAAGAAGAATAAGAAGAGTTTACAAAAGAAGAAGAAACTCCAATACTAAAATTCATTTTTATGTAATTTATGGTGATGTGATACTTACTATAATTCATGTCTATTTATAAGAATACATCTACATATTAATATTTTAAAACATAATAAAATTTAGAAAAACTAAATGTGTCATTCATTGAACCTTAACCTTTCACCAATCCTCATCATACATTTCCATCGGACAATGTATATCATGCATTGGATCTCACCATCTCACCAATCTTTGAATTTTGAAAATAATATAATAGAAGTTTGATATTTAAAAATTTATCATGCATTGGACCTTACTTTTTTACCAATCTGTCTCATAT